>CAEFZX010025842.1:0-14162 GCA_903066825.1 Alfaro cultratus
CAGTCTACCGCTGTCTAACAGGTTTTATCAAGCCATCCTGTGTGCTGAAGAAAATAATTTCCTCAGCATGATGCTGTGTTTCAAATGCGGCATTGTGTGTTTAGGATGATGTACAATGTTTTCTGAGTTGCCATGATCCTCTTGACTACCAATTTGACTGATTATCTCTGTCAGTTTAGGTGGACGGCCAGGTCTTGTGAGATTTGCAGTTGTTCCAAATGTTTTCCACTTTCAAATGAGAACTGAAAAAGTGCTTTAATAATTTTATCTTAAGCTTCCTGCTGTGTTTGTCAATTAATGCTATGAAGCAACCCTCTTGACAACCCTTGTTTGTTAAAAAGTTGGAAAACTGTTGATCATTTTTCTCCCACTTTATTTTGTGTAAGTTTGTCCAATGACGTCCTACTGAAATACAGTTAGTCAGAATTAAAAACCCCCGTCCCTCTGATTAAAATCACACAAAGTTCTTAATATTTTCACGGAAATTACATTAAAAACAGCTGTATTCTTGTAAATTCAATTGATTGAATTTTATTTGGATAGAAACGCACACTTGCCTGTATATAAGGTTCCACAGTTGCCAGAGCTCAAACTGTAAATAATTGCAGATCTGAAACATAAAATTAGCTTTAACAAAAAGCGTGGAACTCAAAATCATTCTCAGTGCTTCACATGTGTTAATTTGCCAGCTATGTTTTTCTGCTGAACAGCGGCAAGACAATTTTAGTTGAAATAAACAATGTTGGAGGAAAAATAATAGAGCCTTTTTTTTTTAGATTGTGTTTCCAGGTTGTCTTTTGTGTGGCTTTTTTGGTCTTGCCATGTCGATGTAGTCGGGTTCAGAGCATATGTAAAGACACATTCTGCAGAGCAGGGTTACCTGCAGCACTGTCATTCAGTATTATGTTCAGGCAGAATCATTCTTCTGTGAAATTCCCTTCTCCCTCTTCAATATCCTTTTTATTCTCTTCTCCCTCTTTTCTCATCTTTTCACTCATACGCATATTCTTGTACGGAGCACACTCTTCATCTGTCTGGGCTGATTTGCTCAGGTAGCAGTCTGCTATGGAGAGGGAGCGTGGGGGTTTTAATTGTGGCAGAGAAAAGAACAGTACTGAGATGATGGAACCATCGAGAAAGATGAGCAAGAGCAGAGAGAGAAAAGAGAGAAACTTAGTCTTGTGGTGAGAAAAGAGGAAAACAGCAATATCAGAGATGAAAGAGGGCGCAACAGAGAGAACAGAGTGAGCTGAGGCAGTCAGTCTGCAGTCTGCTGTGTCAGAGGTTCACTCAAGCTCCTGCAATTTATATCCTTTGCTCACACAGCTTTCACTTTCACACACTCACGCAAAAACACACATACTTACACATGGACATGCACAAGAGACTGGCATGTGACTCCCCTGGTTTCCATTTAGCTCTGTGTATACACACACTTGAGTCAGTCCATTTGTTTTTGTGGGAATCCCATGATATCAGATTCTGTATGTGTGGTGAAGCGCCTCCTCATGTGTGTTTCTGTCCAAACCTGCTTTATTTGTGCAGGAGGAAAGCAATTGTTCTGAAATAGATTTGGACAGTTCACAGCTCTATCAAATAAATGAGAATATTACTGAAAAGTAAATTTATTTTAGTAAGTCAAATCAATATGTGAAACACATTAAACTAATTAATTACACATGAGCTGATGCTTTCATGCCTTTATTTCTGCTAATTATAATAATTTTCCACTAACTGCCGATGAAAACACAGCATTTAACATGCAAAAACAAAACATTTTTAAAACAGAAATGTGTGGTTGATGAAAAATATGTTTAATACATTTAATACTTTTTCAAAAGGTGCTTTTAATCTTTCAAGCCTCATCATAATACATATTCTAATGTACTCAATATGTCTGCAGACCACTGTCCCCCACTTGGAGGGCAGTGAATTGCTTTGAAATTTGCAATTTTCCAATGATTTCTTCTTGCTAAATCTTTATTTATTCAATTTTAGAGTTGCAGGCTATTACTTTAAGATTAACAAAGATTAAACAAGCAATTCTTTTGACCAAATCTGAAATAAAAAATGATCTAAAATACAACTAAAATCTAAAATATTTTTTTTATTTACAAACAAATTTGATCATTGTTTATTGCACTAAGCTCTTAAATGACCTATTCATCACTTTAAAAATACACAAATATAATTCCATAAAATGTAGTCAGTTTCCTTTGTTGTCCATATCTTTCAATTATATCTTGTTGATAACTCAGCTTTTAGCATATGTCAATTTGGTTTTGTTTATTTGTTTGTCACAAGTTGCTCAGCAATAAAATGTGTCTTCAAAAATATAATTTGTCTAGTACTAGTGCACACAGTGACTCTGAAGCCTGCAGTTATGTCCATTCACAGCTTGCACTTTTAAGTGAGTGAGTTCAGTTCAGTTCACCTATCAAAAAAGTACAATTGCTGCTGATTAGAAGCTTCACATTAGTTTGAAAGAGTAATTTAAGCTTTAACTGGTTGTTTCAACAATTCAGCTGTTTATATTTGCTATCTAGAAGATAAAAGCAGTCTGCTCCTTTAAAACAGAACTGCCAAGCTTATCATCTCAAGGTCTTGTGCTCTTTGTCTGTAAAGAAAAAAAAACGTTATTCTGCTGAAGGACTACTGTAAAATACTGGAGGCGACACTGTGCATGGTTTTAGGAGATCCCTCATGTACCTGTCTATCCTAGCTGCTTAACTCAACCTCTATAGTGATTGTGAATCATTCATTTTGTTAGAACTAAAAGATACTGAAAATGGTTTGTGGAACACTTCACAAAACTTTGTCATAGCAATTTGCAAGCTTTTATTAAGTGTGAAGTAGTGGCGTCACTTATATTCTAAAGATATGTTGTTCTCATTTTTCCAGGTTTAATGTGTGACGACCAAGCAGATGGAAAGAGAAAAGGTCGACCTAAGACTGACGGTCAGGAGCTTAGGAACATTCCTGTGAGTATCTCTCTTGGACATTGTTAGCCTGGGCTTTTTTAGCCATTCACAGTAGATAGTTTCTTGATAATGTCTGCAAGATAAACCAATAAAAAAAAAAAAAGAATTTGCAGGTTCTCACTCTTTTGTCATCATGTCTACACAGGCCCATTTGATAATACAATGGAAGGAAGAGTTCAAGCGCCGCTCCAGGGTTAAATGTCCATGTACAGGCTGTTGGCTAGAATTTCCCAGCATCTATGGCGTTAAGTACCACTATCAACGCTGCCAAGGAGTGAGTCACTAGCCTCTGCTGCTTTTCCTGCTATTTTGCTGGCTATTTCTGTTTGGATTCTTCCGATAACGTTTAAAGATTCAAGAAACGCAATTGAATATTATACAACTATTGAAGTTAAGAAATACAATTTGTTTTTCTTCTTGAATGACTTCTAAGTTACCTACGAGCTTTAAATAATAACCACCAACTAATATTGGATAATGTGTAGGGCGAGAGCTTAATCTAGGTCCCCACTCATGATATCTTTCTTCAGCCCACTGTAGCTGAGAAGCTGAGTCACGGCTGTCCCTACTGTGAGGCAGCTTTTGCCACAAAAGTACGGCTGGAGAAGCACAAACTGTGGAACCACCCAGAGAGAGTTAGTAAGGAGGCCAAGGAACAGCAGCTTCTTAAGATTCCTGTCAAATCCAACATCAAGAAAAGGTGACTAAAAGTTCCAATTCCTACCCAAAGGCACCAGGCAAATGTTTTAAGTGTTTTAATGCCTAAATCTGTTCCTTGGGTGTGTGAATTTAGGCCAATGGAGAACAGTCCGCCATCGCCGGTGTTCTTTAAGGTGAAAAAAACATATGAGGTTTCCACACCATCTCAGAATGGAGAACTAACCCACCTCAAGAGTGAGAGGAAAGTACACAGTCAGATCCCGGCTTCACGGCAGATTCACCCATCATCGCACACAGTTCAGCCTCAGTCGCAGTCTCAAAGCACATCGTCCGACGCAGGAGGGAGTGAAAGTGAAGGCGGGAGTCTTCCCTCTTCTTACCCCGACGAAGATCCAGAGCGAATGAGGCACAGTAAGATTGCAGCAAAATGTTGTAATGTACTTTTGTGTTTGTCATGTATGCTACGTCTTTAATGATACAATGACAGTTCCTTTTTTGTATTTTTTGTGGTTTGTTTTTTAATGGTCCAGGACGGAAGCAAAAAACTCCCAAGAAATTCACCGGAGAACAGCCGTCAATATCCGGGACATTTGGGCTGAAAGGTAAACACCTGCTGCTGCAGATAATCCAGCCTTTCTAAAGGAAATTTGCACTCTACCAATATTTTTAATTACCATGTCACCGTGATTATAAAGATGTTAAATAGATCGTCTGTGTAGACAGAATCAGCATTGATTACAGAAGACCTCCGGAATTATTTGATGTTTTATTTAATTATACAATTCTAAGGAGAACTAATATACCACTGTGCTCCTGCAGAGTTGATTTTAGGCCATTTAAAGAGAATTGCATTTGGTTGTGTCATTGTGAATGCTCCCTATTGCTACTGATCAATGGAGCTAGTCTTTTAACAGTGTTAATGTGGCAACTGCTGAGATGCTTCATTTCTGGCTAAATGAAACAGTGAGTCACATACACAGCTTTACCAACCTCCTTCTGTCTTTGTCTCATTGATATGCTGGAAATACTCAGTGACTCATGTAGCATATTCAGGCTGTAAAGCACTTCTCATCACATGTCAAACAATTCATCTGCCGTTTTGCAAGACTGATTGCTCTCTTTCAGGCTGCCTCTCATAGATATGTAAACAGTGTCTTGCAAAAGTTTTCATAACCCCTGAAGTATTTCATATATTTCCTCAATATAACCGCAAACTTCAGTGCAATTTATTGGTATTGTATATGACAGTCTAAGCCAAAGTAATGCATAAATTTAAGTAGGATAAGATGATACATGGCATAATTTATTTCACCAAAAAAATATCTGAAAAGTTTGCGTAGCATTTGCATTCAAGCTCTATTATTATTATTGGACTAAATAACATCCAACCCAACCAACTGATTTTAATTATAACCTCAAGGCAATTGGCAAGATGATAACAAAGAACTGCTTATTTTTTTGTTTGTTTTTTAAGTTGTTATTGGCTCTACTGGCTTTTATTTGACAGTTGTCAGGAAGGAACAATTGTCATCCGGCCGGGACTCAGAATGCGTGGCGGCCGCATTGAAGTCCAAGGCCTCTATATATGGGTCGCACACCTTATCCCTGAGCCATTGTCGTCCTCAACAGAGAACTATTTAATCCATCATTAAAAAAATAAGGAGATTATTGCACAACTTCAAACCTCCCAAGACATACATCCAATTGAGATTCTGTTGATCTGAAAATCTATGCTCAAAATAAGGATCAAGGCTATTTCTGCCAGCGTTTGAGCTATTTCTAAAAAAAAAAAGTTAAATATTTAATGTCTTTAGATTTGCAAAGCAGATAGAAACAAACCCCAAAACAGTTCAAGAAAATATTGACTTAGTACAAGTCAGAGTCTTCAGGTTTTTAACTGTACTGGAAAGGAAAATGTAATTTTCTTAATACTTCACAATTTTAAACTACTATCAGTCATATAAAAACAAAAAATAGAATTTACTGGAGGTAATGTACAAAAGCTCAAGGTGATGTGAAAACTTTTCAAAACACTAATTCTACTAAAGTAATATATTTACAGTTGATTGGCCTTCTTACTTTATGCTATGGTACATAAAGTTAAACTCTTTGGTTTCTTGCTAATCGTTGACCATCATTTTCTTTTCACTGTCATTTTTCCTTCTCTTTTTTTTTAAAAATAGTTTATTGTCCAAATTAATTACTACAGTAGTTGTATCTTCTGTATGTGCATTTCAGGCATGACTAAGGTCGAGGAGAAGCTGAAAGCAGGTCGTGTGAAGAGACCAGAGAGCTGTGGGTTCAGCGATGAGCCTCAGAGAAGACCCTCATCTGCTCAGTCCTCCAAGAAAGAGCCAGTGACAGCAAGTTCGGGTGAGAACCAAGATTAGATCTATGAAATCCTTAAATGAATAAAAAATAGTGAACCTAAGAAAATAAATTAACCTATGCTGATTATATACAAAATCTGAAAAAAATAACAAAAAAGGATTTCTAACACAAGTTTGCTCAGATATATTGTCATAATGCATATTTTACATGCATTTTACAAGCCTTCCTGCTTCCCATTTGTTGCTCAGCTGGTGTTACCGACACTCAGTGGCAGCGAACAATCTCGGAGCGAGGTGAAGTGGTGTGCCCGACCTGCTCCATTGTCACCAGGAAAACAATCCATGGTCTGAAGAAACACATGGAGATCTGCCAGAAGGTAAGCAAGAAATACACCTGTCTACCACACAGAGAACCAAAACTTCACTGCAACTGGGTCGATATTCTATTTTGGTAGGGGAACACTGTTTTATGACTAAAGCTACCAAACTACAATGAGCATGTTTGTTTAGATGCTAAGATCTGCCTGGAGACCAAAGCACATAGCCTGACTAATTAATTGTTACAGTAGCATCATTAGCTGTTGTACATTTTTAGTGTTAAATTTTTAACACTAAAAAAACATAATACCATGATTTTGATTCTGTGAAACCATAATAAATAGTTTCTCAAAGTTATAATTCTGTGTGACCTCTAATTGCTCTTTGCATATTCTGTGATGTCATGTGATACAACATGATGGTGAATAAGCATATTACCTCGATTGCTGTTTCATCCATTAAGTTTCAACTCTACATTGTACAGATATGATCCAGAAATACCACAATGTTCTTCAGGTGCTGGGTCTTTATTATCAGCAGTGTTATAGTGACACCCTCCATGTGGATCGGTAGTTAACTATGCCATCTGCAGACCAAATCTGTCATCTTCCAGAGTCATCTTATGACATAGGCAGACCTTGCTAAATAGATTACATTTACATTTTATATTTGTTTTTGTGTTGATAAACCAAATTTGCCTTTTCAGGGTTTGATTTTGGCTTTTATAACAAAACTCCATCTGTGCGCAATCTGGCTTTTTTAAAGTGACATCTGTACAGTATATACCTTAGATGGCTATGAAAATAAAATCTGCCAGTATCTCCAGTCTGTGCAGTATTTTTACTAGTTTCTGGTTGTAATATAATAATTTTTTATCTTATACCTCAGGGGTTGGAGTTTTTTATGAAAACTGACCAGATTGTTGACTACATTTTTGTGCATTGATTGATTCAGTTTAGTGAAAAGCCAACCTTAGTTTTTGTTTCATGTACCGTATGTAAATGATTCTCTGTTTGGCCCTCTCTGGCCTCAGCTCCAGGATGCCCTAAAGTGCCAGCAGTGCCAGAAACAGTTCCGGTCCAAAGCTGGTCTAAACTACCACACCATGGCTGAACACAGCACCAAGGTACTCTGGCATGTGTTGTGTTTTTTTAAGTTGTGTTAAATATACACCTTGTTCTTTGTGTATCAATCTTAGCCTGACCCTGAGGAAAATGCTTTGGGTGTTTTGAGAGTATTTTGACAGCAGAGAATTTCAGCTGTTTGGAAACTGCTCTGACTTTTTCTTGTCTTGATGTGCTTCTTCTTCTCTGGGCCCATAAAGTTATACCTTATGTTTAAATATCTTTCCATTCAGTAAAATACATCTCTGTTTTTAATTCCTTAAAATTGTATTGGAAATCATAACCTGGATGATGGCATTTTTGTTTTATTGCTCCTATTACTTTCTGGACCTGTCTTAAGTCTGTCGAGCAAGAGCTTCATTAAGATACTATCATGCCTGGTCTTGCATTAGAGCAATGACACTGCAATGAAGTTTGTTAAATAATTCAAAGGTGCTTATTTGTAAAGGTATCATAAAAAATTAACGACTCTACAGGCAGTAAACTTTGAGGCTCGTAGTATGTCGCTAGGTGGTGAGCACCTAGGCTCCAAGGAGCTGATACATGTATATTTATGAAGTGTGTCATGCTTGGTAGTTTTGGAGTAATGATCCATTTGCACCAGCAAAATTAAACTGAGCAAATCAGTCATATATCTTCTGAAGGGACTTGTAGCCAGACATTACTGGCACCCTTACAATTCAGTGGAGATGACTTCAGCATGTTAGGTATGTAAGATCCTCAGAGATATGAGAAGGCGAGTTACCTCAGGAAAATAACAATGCACAGCACATTTTACAGATGATCATACATAGTTAGTGAAACTATAAAAGATCTCAGTATTTTGGATATAGTTTTGTCACTTGTGTTTTTGTACCCAAATCTCAGAGTAGGTCCTGACTGAAGTAGTGGAAAGCTGGAATTAAACTTGCTCCTTTATGATTGAAGGACAGTTACCATACTCACTCTAGCCACAGCAGCGGCCCCTATTTTTAAATTATTTATGGCAAAAAATATTTATCATGTATTTGTAAGGCAAGTTGGTATTTGCACTGCTCATATTTATGCAGGCATTACTGCAGAAAAGAACATCACACCACCATAGCAGCATTTGCTAAATCAGATTTATTAATCTAGTGGCTTTGATTTATAGAAGCATAATTTTTTAATGTCCTGTCAATCTTTCAGCCCTTAACTTGAACTCTGGTCCTTTTTATTGTATTATTTATAAGTATTTGATATTGATGTGGTTATTTTATTAATATTAGCCTTAATTAACAAATTTTTGTCCCCATTTTTATGCAGCCATAAGCTATACTAGTTTATAGTAGCTGCATACCACTGATGCTGTAGTTTGGTATTTTTGTAGCGTGTAGTTTTACAGAGACCTTTGGCCTTTTGTGTTTGTACATGGACTAAGCTATTTAAAAACCTTATTTACATTAGTCTGTACAATACCATAGTTGAGTTGTGCCCTGGAAAGGCCTCTAGTCCATCACAGGACAAACAAGTAATTCTTTGTCTCTCCTGGTGGTTCTCACTCTTCTTTTGTTCTATATATATTAGAGAAATTAATAATGCATGTTGATGATGCAGTGTAAATCACAGACTCAATCTGCAGGCAAACATTATTGTTGAGATAAAAGGGCATCTCCTCTTTACCTTCACCTTTTATCTGCTGCAGAGTTGCATGCAGTGCGTCTCATGGAGCATTTTACACTTGAGTAAACACGTGAAGTTAACCCCCCTGGGATTACTCAGTAGGTCCAGACTCTTTCCAGTGCCCCACTCTTCTTTTTTTCTATCTGGCAGCCTTACCATCTGTTGTTCTGGTCTTGGCTGCGTTTGGCACCAGGCGACATTCAAGTGAAAACATGAGTTTGACAGTTGTCACAAACACGCCTTGAGCAACAGCCTCACCATGAAATCATTCAATGATCCCTGCACAGTGTAAACAAATGAGAGGGAAAACATGCTTTCTTGGTACAATATTATTGTGATGTGAGGAAGCGGGTGGTGTTGTGGTGCAACAAGCTTATGTGACGGTGTGTTTGTTCCTCCTCAGCCCTCAGGGAGCGAAGGCCAGACGGGCAACGAGCATGAAGAAAGAGAACGGCTGCGGCGAGTGCTCAAACAGATGGGACGAATCAAGTGTCCTACTGAGGTATTCTCTTCTCTAGTTCTTTCCATGGCTTTGTCTCTTTCCTGCCTTTTATCATATATCATAATTTCTTTTCAACATCTGTCATTCACATTTTTGTCAGTTTTGCGGTCTAATGTGACATAATCCCTTTTCTACATTTGTCGGTTTGGATTTGGTTTCTTTTTTTCTCAGACTCCTCACAGGTGCCACTCTCATTTTACAAGGCTCCTACCCAGTCTGGAAAATTTATTTTTGTATTTTTAATATCAAAATAACTAAAGAAAATGATATTATGAAAAAAAAAGAAGCAACCATGGAAGTACAAGCGAGTAGAGGGGATGGATGGATGGATGGATGGATGGATGGCTGGCTGGCTGGCTGGCTGGCTGGCTGGATGGATGGAGGGAGGGAGGGAGGGAGGGAGGGAGGGAGGGAGGGAGGGACAAACTGTATATTAGTTTTACTCATCTATCCATCCATTTGCCCATACTTTGCCCTGCACAAGTATCCCGACCCCTTTCATTTTTGCCAGTTCTAACACATTGGAACCACAAACGTCATTGTATTTTTATTTTAATTTTATGTTCTGGGTTACCAGAAATATATAGTAGTGCATTACTGAAGTGGAAGGAAATAAAAAATGCTTTTCAGTTTTGGCAAATAAAAATCTGAAAAGGATAGTGTGTCTGTATTTATCCTCTCTGATACCTTAAATACAGTATAAAAAACTTTCTTGGTTTTATTAGTTAAATTATTTTAATCTCATCTCATATAGTTACTATCATATTGAAAAACTGTGTCAATAGATGCAAATTGTTATTCGCATACTCCATTGGCAAAGATTTTAGTCTGTAGATATGCGAAGTTGGTAGAGACATACCCTCCAAAATGTGCAGCTGTAATTTCAATGAAAGGTTATCTCTTATCATTTTTATATTTTTATTTGTTAAAAAAAAAAGAAAACAAAGAAAACCAAGTATGGTGTTCCTTCCTCTTTACAGTTATGCCTTATTTTGTGTTCATTCATCAAGTAAAATCCAAAAAATCTGCCTTTAAATTTGTGGTTGTGACTCCACAAAATGTGAAGAAGCCAATAGAGGAATTAATCTTTTTGCTAGGCTTCATCCATCCATGCCACGTTTGTGGATTGTGTCGCTTCCATATTGACAGTCTGATTTCTGTAGAAACATCTGCCCTTCCAGCTTACTAAAGGTATGACATTTTGACAAGAAAAATGTGTTGGAACAATGATTTCAACTTCCTCTACTTTAGTTTCTGATATGATGCCTAAGCTACGTCATCACTCAGTTCCTGTTTCTGGGACTACAAAAGGTCAAAGGTTTCAGAGAAGAAGGAAATTTGAAAAACTGATTGCCTGATTGATGTTTAGCTGTGACATGCTTGCATAGAGAAAAATTGCCACCTGTCAAACATCAACTAGAAAACACTGACTAACTCCAGTAATACTGTTCCTTTTAACATTGAGATTTTCTGCCTTCCTGGCTCGTTGCTAAATGTTCATCCTGTCTCATCTCTTGTCATTGTTGTCACACCATCTTACAAACCTTTTGTGCACAAACACGCATACACTCTCACACATACACGCATACACATACATATGTATATACACAGGGTTGTTCAGCCCACTTTTCCAGTCTGATGGGCTACCAGTATCACCAGCAGCGTTGTGGAAGAGAGTTTTCTGACGATGAGAAGCCTGTGTTTCTGTGCCAGCACTGTGGGAAGAGCTACCGCTCCAAGGCAGGCAGAGACTACCACATACGCACTGAGCACCCGCCGACCATCAGCACCGTCACGACAGCGACAAATGCCAATAACTACAAGAGCATCATCACTGACACCAACAACAATACAGGCAAGGAAAGGGTAAGTGAATCTTTGAGAAGACTGATGAAATATTGTCGCAGCATCAAGAATTTCTTCCAAATGAGTTCCGTCTTTGTTTTTCCAGGGGATCTCTGATGACTCTCCGATAGTAGGGAAGAAAAAAGAGCAAAACTTGCTTGAGAGGAAAGACTGGCCGGAGAAAATCCCAACCAGCCAGCCTAAAGAGAGGGACTTGGAAAAGGAAGAGGAGAGAAAACAAAGCAAAGAGAAAGCAGCACAAATTAAGAGTCAGGGGGAGGACTTTGAAAGGACACCCAGCGGCCGAGTGAGGCGGCAGTCTGCTCAGGTGGCCGTGTTCCACCTGCAGGAGATAGCAGAGGATGAGCTGGCCAAAGACTGGGGCACCAAGCGACGCATCAAGGACGACCTGGTGCCTGACAGCAAAAGGGTGAGGACACATTACATACAGTGCTGGCTAGAATATTCATATCAATAAAACTTTTTTACATTTTGTCATGTTGCAATCACAAACCTCAGTATATTTTATTTGGACAATACAGCCAGAACAACAATGTAATGTTTTAGTTTAAATCCAATTGAGAATCTGTAGCAAGACTTGAAAATTGATGTTCACAAACACTCTCAATCTAATGAGAATGAGATTTGAAAAATATGCCCTTAAATGTTCTATAAAGGTGTTTATACAGGGCAGTTCAATGCATGTATACACACCACACGTTTTAGCATATGCACTACATTGTTTGGATCAGCCACATAAATTACCCGTAAATAGATTAAGGCTTGTGAAATACCTAGAGAAAATGTAAAAAATCTGAAGTAATGTGAACACATTTACAATGCACTGTGGTAAATGATTAATGACAGCATGAATACATAAGCGCATAAAAGAAAGACAAATATCTATTACAGTGAGTTAAACTTTATTTCAGTTAACAATTCAGGAAAAATTTTCTCTTCTGTACAGTTGAACTACACTCGTCCTGGCCTCCCCAACTTCAGCCCAGAGCTACTGGAGACCTGGAAGAACCAAGTGAAGGAGAAGGGCTTCATTTGCTGTTCAAATGCTGTATGAAAGTTCCTCTTGTTAACATGTCAAACCACAGAAAACAAATCTGTTTGGTTAAAGTACATAGTTTGTAAAAAGAAAGGGCAAACTGTTTCTGGGATTTTATTTATGAAGGAGAGGTTTAAATAATGACTTCAGGTTTTTTTTTTAAAGTAAAATAAGACTTTTATAAATATGTTCACTGACTCATTATGATCCCTTGCTCTTGTTTTTGCTTCAGAACTGTGAAGCTGTATATTCCAGCGTCTCTGGACTGAAGGCACACCTTGCCAACTGCAGCCAGGTACAGACCTCCATCTACAGCAGATCTATCAACTACCTAAATCACTCCTATCTGTCGTGACAACATCATATAAGCTGAAATGTACACAAATAGAACCCAATCCAATATTTGAACCTGAGGTCATCTGCCAGACCAGATGTTTCCTCTTCAGTTTGTCCATAGTGAACATAGGTCAAAGAAAATGTTGAAATTCATCAAAAAATAAAAAAAAGTAAGTAATTTAGTAGAATCTGATGCTCATGTCTGTCCCCATAGAACTAGGCTTGTCGCGATAAACTATAAATCAATTAATCGCACAATAAATTAAAACTATCAACCTCATTTTAATTATGGGCTTTATCGTTTCTTCCAGCCTTTTTCTCTTTCTATTGATGACACTGAATGAAAAAAGGCTCAACACCGGTGCTCTCCACTGCTCTCTCTCTTCCTCATTTCCTTAGTGTAATGCCCAGCGCACAGACTGAGCTGGGCATTAGAGTTACCGGCCGACCGTTGGCCCATTTTCAAAACCTGAGAGACCACACATTAGCCGACAGAAATCCTAGGTATAACAGTTCAGTTCGATCCTGCCGTGTGGTGTCCAATGGGCACAAAATAATGGCTACAAGTCCAGTTAACTAATTTTAAAACCATGCATTAATCAATGCTTTACTACAATCTACCTGCAATGCATGTGGGTAGTGTCGGTCCTGACTGAATGAAGATCATTATAACCTATTTATGTCACGTTAACGAAGAACAGCTGAAAAGTTACCGGGTTTATCAACTGCGGTAGCGATTTCGCTCCAACTCCTCTCCTTGTCATTTCTATATTCTTTGCATGAAATGTTGAATAAACATTAATGTTGTTTCCACATATCATCTCCAATGTCCACTGGACTTCGGGTTGTGGTGTGTCAGCTGTTTGGGATTTTCCTCCGTAATTTCCCCTCAGAAAGCGCTTTCTGATTGGTTACCTGTCGCATTCAACAAGCTGCGTTAACTCTCCCAGTCGGGGAGCTTTCATTTAGATTGGAGCAGCCACGACGATCTACCGTAACATACCTACTGAAACATACCACACTGCAGGATGATCGGTTACAAAATCGCACGCCCAACGTTCTGAGATTGTCGTAAGCGAAAAATCTGGGCAAAAAATCGTTTAGTGTGAACTACTGCATCAGGTAGTCTAATAAAGACGGGCACATCAGGCATCCTGATGAGACTGAGAATCCATTTTATTTTTGTTTTTGGTTGTTTTGTTTATTTTTTTTATCAGTTCTTTTTCAAAAGTGTTCTTTTGAAAATAAAGTGTATCTATCTTTGGCAGAAAATCACATGCATCATTATGTTATTTCCATTAAATCAGTGTAAAAAGGTCTTCAAACAATATTATCGTTTATCGCAATAATTTTTGAGACAATTAATCG
>CAEFZX010025843.1:0-65750 GCA_903066825.1 Alfaro cultratus
CCCTATAGAGATATAGATATATATATATAGATATATATATATATATATATATATATATATATATATATATATATCCATTTTATGGCGGACACATTGATGAAAAACTGAAAACACCTCTGAGAATCCAAACAAAATTTGGACGACATGTCCCAATTGCTCTTATTTAAAGCATAAAGTCAACATTTGTTCACACTTTGTCATAATAATTATTTATCTTTGCTTTGTTATTGATGTGTGTCTGCATGTCCTTCTGTTTTAAATTTGAGGTACAGAGTCAACCCACTCAAATTTTGTTTTCGTTTTTAAGAGCATGTTGGGCATAATTCTACTCCTTTTTTGTGGCGTCACACATGGCAACACAGGGACTGTCACAAGGTTATCTTAGCGGATTATTCAGTTGAGCTTTGTGTCTTGAAAATAAAGGACATCAGGAGCACTCTTATTTCACCAAGCTTCCCGGCAGTGCACATCAACAAAAGATGCAGGACTACCAAGCCTCATAAAGAAATAAACGTGGTCATCCTGGCACTCTGTGTGGCATCCTAAAGTAAGGATTTTAATTCATGGGAACGGTCAGATTTCAAACTTCACCTGCTAATAAAAAAAAAACAAAACAAAAAAAAAAACAAAGCAAACAAATAAAAAATCTGGCCATTTCCATCAGCTTAACAAAATTCACATAATTCCAGGAAGCCTTTTTGGTGCTGTTGTGCCATGCCAACTGAATAGGACCCCCTAATTCCTGTCTGGACACACATTTAAAAATCTGGATGCGCCCCTGCTATAGTATCTCTATTAGCCCTGCATGCAAGGTGACCAATGAGAGTTGGATGACAAACTGGGGATGTCTTGTATTGGCATTGTTTATGATCGCTCCATTTTATGGAAAACAGTCTACAGTTGGGCCATGTTTGCAATGCTTACTTGGCGCATGCGTTCTTCCGGGTTGCAAAGATCAACTGTTCTAGTGAATTAAAAATGAAATTTTTTTTTTGTGTGTGCGGGGGTAAAAAAACAACATTAACTATTAAGAAGTGAGGATGACATCGCCAGTTACTTATAGCTACTTGAGATTTAGGCATTAGAAGAAAAAAAAGAAAAAGCCTCTCGATGCATGTGCAGGCCTTTCAGTAATGTGTAGCCATTGGTAATCAATGACATGGTGCTAAGCATGGCGGTCCGTCTATATTTCATATCCACTTAGTTTTCCCCTCCTGAGGAATTTGACCTGGAATGATAGCCGCCCGGGGTTGCTTCGATATTATTTCCGGGCGTTTATTGTTGTTATCATTAGCAGTGTTGTTCGGGAATGCGCAGGTGCCATAACCCCGCTGTCTTTACGCATAAGCACAGCGGGCGCTCAGCAATTCAGATCAGATTAATCGTCCAAACTTCTCAGTATTTGATGCGACCATATTTCTATGAAAAAAAAAAAAAGACATCCTCTCAACCTCACGTTGTTGTGTGTGTGTTTTTTTTTCTCCCCTTTTCCTTTCCTCTCAGGCGAAGCGGTGCATCTTGCCAGGGACTTTGGTTATGTATGCGAGACTGAGTTTCCAGCCAAGGCAGTAGCTGAATATGTAAACCGTCAGCATTCCGACCCAAACGAACAAGTCCAAAGAAAAAACATGCTGTTGGCCACGAAGTAAGTGTTATCATCGCCCGCTTCACTGTGTCAGTCTGTGCCCAATGTGTGGCCTATAGCTGGCTGTTCTTTTGGCAGCTTGCATGCGCACACACACTTGCTCGGAAAGCTAATAAAACGCACGCTTCGCCTTGTTTGATGTTTATGTGTGCTGGTTTTTAAAACGCACCAGGTACAATAACAGACTAGTGGCAAGCTAGCAAATTGATCATTTATTTAAAATGCTTTATGGCGACTATTCTTTTTTTTTATGATGACTTTATTTTATTCCAGTCTTGATCATGCTTTGATTACTGACTGCGGATTATTAATAATCTCCACATAATGATGCCTACCGAGTCTTTCACACATCAACTTTTAGCATTTTATTTACGCATTGCTGTTAACTGTGCTTTCAGTGGTGTGTGTGTGGGGGGGTGGGGGCTCCTTTCGAGGCTCAGAGCAGCAGTGGCCAGCATTTAATACAGATGATGGGCTGCCATAATCAAACAGCTGTCAGCCATAACAGCTTATCGCTGGTGGAACCTGAAAGTGTTGTTAAGATAGGCTGCCAATGTCATATGAGGCGGAGAATCTGAAACCTGCGCTATTACGCTTTGGAAAAAACTTGTTATTGATTATATATATATATATATGTATATATATATATATATATATATATATATATATATATATATATATATAGTTATAAAGTTCGAGTGTTTTATATTTCGATGGATTCGTTTTTATCTTTTTATGTCCATCTTAAAGTTTGACAACGGCAAGATAAATAAATAAGATCTCATTAAATATTGCGTTTTTCTATTCGTATGAAAATGTAACGTATGAAATTAATTAAGGCAGCTCAAGTCAGAGTATTTGGCCTCGAGCAAATTCGTGATTTAAAACCGCAGGGCTGGTTACTTTTAAAGTGAGCCCTCTATGATTCATCTATGTATTTTCTCTGGATACCGTCATACTCCACGACTTGGTCACTAACCCTCGTTCTATCTCTTCTGTTGTTGTTGTCGATGTTGTTTTTATTTTTCTTAAGGCAAGTTTGCAAAGAGTTCACAGACCTGCTGTCCCAAGACCGCTCGCCCCTGGGGAACTCCCGGCCGCAGCCCATCCTCGAACCGGGAATCCAAAGCTGTTTGACCCACTTTAGTCTCATTTCGCACGGTTTCGGGACCCCGGCGCTGTGCGCGGCTGTCACGGCCCTCCAGAACTATCTGACCGAGGCCATTAAAGCCATGGACAAAATGTACCTCAACAACAACCCCAACAGTCACTCAGACAACGGCACTAAAGGCGGGGACAAAGACGAGAAGCACAGAAAGTGATGTTTCCTCTTCACCTCACCTTTCTGCCCGAGGGGGCCAAAATGCCAGGGGCCCTTCTTCTGCACCGACCTATACAGTCTCCCCCCTCGCCCCGCCCCCTAACCATCCAATATAAATATTATAAATACCTTATAAATATTATTGATAAAGTTAAACGTGCCACTTCCTGATCTGATCTTGCGCCAATTTTACATGTGTCTTGTTTTTACATCCCACTTTGGATTCAAACGGGAAGCGACTCAAAGAACCTTCTTCTTCTTCTTCTCCTTCCAACACCTGGACGATATGAAACGTTATTAAAAAAAAAATAAAAAAAAATAAAAAAATACGAAAAGAGGAAAAGAAGCTGCAGAGGAACAGCTCCAGGGCGAGGGGAAAGGTGGACTGCCTCAGCCAGAAGACTTTTTATGTACCACCACCCCTCCTGTTTTTTTTTTTTTGTTCTCTTTTTTTTATGAGCTGCAACGAATGGACTGAAATCCAGCGACCCCCCCTTCCTTCTCTATATCTCACTTTTACGATTGTGACGAGAGAAAAAAAAAAAGATAAATAAAAAAAAAAATAAAAACGAAGATAAAAGAGGATGAATTCTTATCAGTATTGTGGATAATAAACTTGAAAAAGCAAAGAGAAAATCCACAGCTCTCCATGTCATGACTTCAGTTGTAGACTCCCCTCTCTCTTTCTCTCTTTCTCCGAGCGACCAACTTGAACTATTTTTTTTGTGTTTGTTTGTTTTTGTTTGAATTTCAACACGATTCGCGGTTATATAAGGGAATCAGTGTTCATGTATGTATATATTTATTTATGTGTAATTTAATGGGAATTGTAAATATGGTGCGTCTGTTGAAACTTCTTTTTTTTTTTATTTATCTGGTGCCTCCTGTTTTAGTGGGTTTTGAATATTCGGTTAGTTCTTCATGTGATTTTATGGTTCTAGAAAAACAGAAGTTTGGGGGTAATTTTTTATTATTATTATTATTATTATTATTAATTATTAATTATTATTATTATTATTTTATTTCTCTGGGATATTTCAATTCAGCCCTCTTGTAGCATGTTGAGGTGACACTGAAGCAAGTGAACAAATTTTAATAGAAATAAACTTCCAATTTCTCTCAATATATGTCAACCTATTCAGTTCTTCTTCTTTTTTTTATTTGACCCCGAGGAAAGAAGAAAAAAAAAAAATCTTTATTTCGTGTGTCTAATTTGCGTTTTTATACGAGCTTCTATGTGTTGTGCCAATCAGAATGCGTTTCACCTCTTGTTCTCTTCTTGAAGCACCATAAAAAGCAATAAATTGAATATTGTCTTTTTCCTCCTCTTCCTCATCCCTTCCTCCCCCCCAGTGTTCGAAAAGACATTCAGAAACATTTTTTTTTCTTTTATTATTTCTTGGGACCACCTGCTATCTTGTTATGTGTCCGATTATGTCCAAAAATTGGAGGCGGTTTTAGCTGTATTGTATAGACATGTGCTGGCAATAGTTCCTATGCCTGTCAATGTATTATAGTCCTTTGTTGCCCAGAAAAAAATAAATATTTGATACGCTTCATCTCGATTTTTTTTTAATCGTTTTTCAAAACATTATTATAATTTTTATTATTATTATTTACTGCCTCGATTTTTTTTGTTTTCTTTCTTGTTTTTTTTTTATTTTTTGCTTTTCTTTTCTCACTCTGAACGACTAAAGTAATTGAGTTTAAACCTCCCCTGACGATTGCTCCGTGCAATAAGAAGCTGAACTCATTGTTTCCCTTAAGTATAATAAAAGAAGAAGAAGACGAGGAAGACGAAGAAGAAGAGGAAGGAGAAAAAAAAAAAAACCTCCCTCCGTTCAGAGCAGTGCGGATCTTTCGCAGGCCGAAATATCGCACTCAGCAAACGGGGCGCGCAAATTCGCGTTTGAAGTGCGCAGCGCCCCCCCCCCCCTCCAGCTAAAACCCTCGGAGATGCGCGCAGGCCTGGTGTGCGGTGTTTAGTCGTTGCAGGCTATTTTTTCTTCTTCTTCTTTTCTTTTTTTTTTTTTTTTTTTGGAGCGGGAACCTTATTCAAAGACGCGCATCAAATATTTGTTATGTTGTTTGCCTCTCGGTGTAATCAATGAACAATCAGCGCTCAGTGTTGCGTATATATATGTATCTCGCCAGACTTCCCTAACGAATCTCCATCTGTAAACTGGTGATCAGTTGGAATTTCGTGGTCGCCTCACGGAGGTCCTGTTGCGGGTCTTGGCCTTTACTTTTTGATTTTATTTTATTATTATTTATTATTTTTCTGGTGCAGAAGGCGGGCCATTGCATAACATTTTGGAGTCTGGGTATTTGTCTGTATGTATTGATGGATCGGAATCAGTCTCGTCTGATAATAACGTGCATCCTAGCATTGTAACCCCTCCCCCCCCCCCATCCTCTCTTCCTCCCCTCCCCATCTATTTCACTGTCTGCCAACCATGCAGTTGAAACCACTGCAACTCTGATCCCCCCCCCGCCCCCCCTCCAATCTCCCTTTCTTCTTCTCCTCAGCGGCTGTATTTATTATCTGGTCTGGGTTTAATTCTGAGGCAGGCAGAGAGTGACTGAAGCCTAACTGTACATGTCCTTGGCATAATTGCGATGCGCAGTGCCGCAGCAGGTGAAGCGCGGCATTGTCTGTCAGGGCCTGTTTTTGTTGGCTCAGTCCTCAGATTGTGTGTGGGATCCTGTCCTCAGGCACAATAGCTCACTCATAAAAGAGGGTGGTGGGGGGGAGAGGGGGACTGCACTGCTGCTATGGTGGATGTGAGGGGCATAAATAGTCACTTTAAAGGTGGTTGTTGGGTGGGGTTGGGTGCATGTGTGTTGTGGTGATGGGGTGGGGGGTCGCAATCGTATTAAAAGCTGCACTCATTTGTATTATAGGGCAACGGAAGAGTGTGTCATTAATGCTAATGTTACATAATAAATTTATCGGGGTTGAAGAAAACAGGTTTTTGAGGGTGAAACAAACGCATTAGAAATACCTCCATCCTATGACAATGGCGGCTGTTTGTGCGCATTATTAGTGTGTGTCTGTAATTGTGAGGCTCTTGTTAATGCATGCAATCCAAAATCCCCCTACTTTGTTGCCATTTTGTTTACGCTGATTCCAACCAAAAGAGCAAAACTGAAAATTTCCCCTGATTTGATCTCAAACGGGTAGAACCACACTTTCTTTTTCTTAAAGAAATAACGACTCACAGCAAAAGTCATTTGCAAAAGAAACAGGTCTGAAATTTGAAGAGCCAGTCAGCAATACCCAGCTGAATATGGATAATTCAATCCATACCCGCTGCTTGTCTCAACTAAAGCAATTACAGCTGATTCCTGTATAGTAATTAATAAGTGTGAGGCCTGTTGTTATCAAATGTTCTGGAGGATATTTGGAGCTAAATACATCAAGGGTTGTGATGAGAAAAAAAAAAAAAGTATCTATTCATACTTCCTCTTCCCCCACCCCCTCTACATATTTCCAGGGCCGGACCAAAGTTATATAAAGGCCCTGAGCAAAATTTCTTTAAGGGGGGCATCTTCATGCCAAGCCTATTCCAGTTATGGCACATTCTCGTTTTGCTCAGAAGTCAGAAATACAACACTAAAGCTGTCTGAAGTTTGGAATGCTGACTAAGAAGGTCAGAGATTTCTGAGCAGGTCAGAGTTCAGTGTCCAAAATGGCTGCCATGGTGAAATCTGCAGTTATGAACCATTTATTCTTTTTTTTTTTTTCCGGGGGTACTTTTAAACATTGCAACCTTCAATGTTTAAAAGTACAATATACAAATAAGTATTGTCTTGCAATGCAAACAGTAGTTAGCACCACAACAATGAGCAGATCAAACTGGTTTTGCAGCTTGCAAGCATGCTGAACTTAGATGACATTTCTAGGTCCGGGCTCCTGCATCCGGGACAAATTGAACACAGCGTTATTACCGACTCGGTAGAAGCAAAGTTGAACATTTCATTCACAAGCACTGAGGGTGGGAGGGGGGGAAGAAAAAGCAAAAAAAAAAAAAAAAAGGATTATCAATCTTTGGTTTACTTACAAACAGTTACAAGGTGCAGGTATTGTTATCACAGCTCTGACAAAGACACACACCATATGGAAGTTCTCTTCAGGGATCATGTGTAAAGGCCCAAAGCAATACAAAGTTTGCTTATGTCTCCGGCCGGGTCTGCATTATATCTCTGGTAAAGAAGGGTTAGTGGACTCATTTGACTGTGGTGTTTATTGTAACAAGTGGCATTCTGTACTTTGATCTGCATAGATTTTTCTTTTGCTTCTATTTTTTTTTTTTGCTTTGCATTTATGATTGGCTCATAGAGCAGAAAGGAATTAGCGCATGCTCTACTACATCACATATTTTTTACTTTTTTTCCCCCTATGCCATTTGATCAGTGCCTGTCTGGCACAGCTACACAACTTTTCATCTGAAAAACCAGCTGCATGTCAAAGCTTCCTTAATCAAACGTGTCCCATCCACTTTCCACATCATGGGAGGAATGTCTGTGGTCAGGAAGTGTTTAGCTGATACTGCTGAGATCACTGGTAGTCGAAGGGACCCTAATTAGCCCTGTAGTAACATCGCTGCATTCGGTCTGCAACCTTGGCCACGTTTAAGGCCGTGCTTTTGGAACTGAACTGGAAGATACTGGGCAAACAGTCCAGCAAGGCCCAGATCTGTTCACTTTCACTCACAGAGACACTGTGTTGGAATCTGACTCAAGCCCTGCTGTCTTTTATATATTTTTTCCCTGTCATTGAAGCAAAAAAACAAAAAAAGTGTGTGGTGAGGGGGGGTGGATCTGAGGGTGAAGGAGCTTTAAGGGATTGTCGGGTGATTTCTTTCATTGCACGGTGCTTTCGGACGAGGAGAAAAGTTTGCTTTAGCAGGGGATTAGCGTCCACACAGTGTTGGAAAGTTTCTCCTTATTGATGGAGCAGATATGTTTTGATAGAGGCTTCTGGCGGACTAAACATGTTGATGTTCGAGAAACACTAAGATGGGGGCCAAAGTCTAAGATAACAGCAAACAGATGGCCAGTTTATTAATAGTGCTTTATACAAAACCTATTGTGGAGTCCGCACACTTTTAGTTGTCTAATTCATTACATCTTAATGAATGTAAAAGGTTGTAACAAACAAAACAAAAATCTTTCACGGTTGAATTCTAATAAAATTAGCTTGTTTCTTACTATGATGACAAATGACACCTAAGCTCTTTAATTAGAACTGAACTAACTTTACTTCAGTCAACTGGTGTTTTTGACGTTCACAATGCAAAATGTAAACAGCAGTTATAATATGTTACATTTTGATGAAGAATCATAGAGACAAATTGAATTTTTTGCCCAGCTTTAGTGTTTGCTCTAATGCTAAAGTCAAACTTGCTAACAAGTATCATCACCCTTTCAGTCTCTGCCATTAATCTCTTATCTCAGCTGCTGATGTCAGAGAAAATGTTTGCTTTCCACCTTGAAGGAAAGAACTTTAATAGAGTTTAATGCTTACTGTGTTAATTGTAGGGGTGTAGTGCTGTATTATGGGATGAGATCTCTCTATTTCAAAATCCCACACATTTTATTAATAAAGCATGTATGACTAAAACATTGCTGTTTTAGTCCAAGATGTGGAAGTGAAAGTGCTTCAAACTTGACAACCCATGAGGCTTTTATTTTGAAGTAAGACAGGAAAAAGTTCCCTTCATCACCTTTAAATAGAGTATCTGGCAGAGTTTTGGGTGCTTGGTAGAAAAAGACAAGTTGACTGACAAAATCAGAACTATTTGTAATCACTATGAGAATGAAACGACTTGGTGACCTTTAGCTAATACAAAAGCTTAAGTTAGGATCTGCTTCAGCTGTCAATTGGACCGAAGATAAAGGGCTATTTCACAATTTTAAAGGAATCTGGAAAGCAGTTCTGTAGCTTTAGATCAAAATCCAAACATTCGGCCTGGGCTTACCTGTTAAAAAAAAACACTTAGCATGGATCATTTCAAACACAGTTTGATATTTCATTTAAAAAATCTAACAGCTTCAGAGCAGTTTAACACATTTAGTTGGATAAAAAAAAATAATAAAAAAATAAGAAAAATAAGAGTTGATTTGTGAAACATCGAAAAATATTTTATTTTTAATTTCCCTGAAAAAAACAAAACAAAACAACAAAAACAAAACAAACAAAAAAAAAAAACATAAAAAAACCCTCTTGTCACTGTCATGAATCTAATATAATGCATGCTGCTGTGTCGGGAGCTGGTTATCTTTTACATTTCTTCTACTCAAACACAGTTTTTGGTCGGGAGATCATTTTACATCAGAGGGCAAATCATTTGAGCAGAATGTCCTCAGTTATTAACTAGGAAGCATAAAAAAAAACAAAAAAGCAAAACTGTTTAAATTCCACTAGTTTATTTGTTAAACTTGCTAAACGTCCATGTTTCCCGCTCGCAAAATAAATAAAACGATCTATCCAAGTAAAAATAAGTATTGCGCACATTTCATTGGTTAAATTCTGACAGTGCGCTTCATCGACGTAGTTTCCAAATAAGTGCGGCTCCTCACTTCGCTTTCTCCAAGCCCCCCAAAGTGTCGGCTTAACAATAAGTGGCTTGGACAAGACGCTGGCTTCCTCTAAATGACATTTGATACGGCTATTGGTGCAATCGAATTATGTGACTTTAAAGTTTTCAATGGAGCGCAAAATGGATAATTGTCCTCAACACTGACATCAGCCGTCATTTGCCCCCCACCCCCACCCCCCTTACACAACGAGGGCCCCCTCTGCCCACTCTGAGGGGCCAGGACTCTGAAGCGACGAGAGGTCAACGACTTCACCAAATCGGCCTTGATTACTTGAGACATTAGGTAATCGATTAGAAAACGTTAAGTGGCTTTGAATAAACAAAGGAACTTCTGATAGGCAAATACGAGCTCGACAATTCGACTGCAATTTGGATTATTATTATTTTTTTAAACGAGATGCTTCGTTTATTTTAAGTTTTTGCAAGATTTTCGATAGAATAGGTGCTTTGCAAATATTCTAAAGTCTATTTTGCGCACTTTGAACCTTTTGTTAACAGTTTCTCGCTGTCATCGGGAATTGCCCTCCCGTCACTAAGCAAGCACCGAGGACTGAGAAATAAAAATAATAATAATAATAAAAAAAGAAAACACAAAAAAACAACCATTTGCATCCTCCAAATATATGAATAATGAGCGGATTAAATTTGTGTTAATGTTCCCTCACTCGGTTAATGCAGTTTATATTCTGGTTTTAGTCATTCTTCCTCCCTGCTCTCTCTCTCTCTCTCTCTCTCTCTCTCTCTCTCTCTCTCTCTCTCTCTCCCTCCGTCTCTCCCTGCATCCTCTGCAGTCAGCCAGGGGGGGAGTGTCGCCCCGGGCCAAACATATGCTTCTTTCCATTGCACTAATCCAAATGCAGCGTGGAGGAATAATTGCTCGAGTGGCCGTGGCTTCGCAGGGGCTTTGTCCCTCACTGGCTCCCGTCAGCCAGGCACACGCCATTTCAATCAGCTCTGCCACTCTCTTTCTGTGTGAGTCTGTGTCTGTGCGTCAGACCCCAGACCCCCTTTTATCAAACCAGATTTTTTTAAAATTAATTTTATTTTTTTTTTTTTTAAAAGAATGCCTTTCTGTGTTGTTATTGTGGCAGCCAGCTTACGATATAGGGAGACTAAACAATGACTGTGCTCTGTATTGGCCTCTGATAAGAATTTCCTGCAAATTACAACTAACTTTCGTTGAAAATCTCCTATATAATACCGCTCTTATTGATTCTAAACTTTTGAAGTCATGCAAGCTATACATATATGTAGATGCATGAACAGTTTGTGAAGTATCGCCTCTGGTTCTGTCCTGCTCACGCTCACAAAGCAGAAGTGGGCGGGGGGGACAAAAATTTACAGGGAGTCTTTGCTTTATTTTCTGTGAATCAGCGCTGAACAATCACCGTTGTAAAATGAAACATTTGCTGGGAAATCGCATATATTCCCGATAAAAAAAGAAAAAAAAAAAAAGAAAAGAGGATGGCGTCAAATAGAAAGAGGCACAGAGGTGGGTGATAGCGGCGGCGGCGGTGGGGAAGGCAGCGGAGAGCCGTGGATGTCTGACCGAATTAATAGACATGATAATTTCACACTATTTCATAGCGAGCTATCTGTTCCATCACAGCAAAATAAAAAGGGTCACCGCGCAGCTGTGGCAAACCCCAAGCGTTATTATGAAGTTTGATGACAGACCGCCCCCCCTCCCCCTCTCCTCCCTGGTACTTTGCTCCAGGCCAGCAATAGCTCGGGGCCACGCCGGTGCCTCCCCATGATAAAGGACTTATACTGTGTCTGTGCGCGAAGAAAGCCGCAGCAGCTTCTCTCTCTCCCGAACCTAATCAACTCACTGGCTCGGCCCTTTAACGATTGGTATAGACCCCCCGCCTCTCTCTCTCTCTCTCTCTCTCTCTCTCTCTCTCTCTCTCTCTCTCTCTCTCTCTCTCTCTCTCGTTCTCTCTCTCTCTCTTGCTCCTTTCTTCCTTCTCAGTCTCTTTTCCCTTGTTAGTTACAGCTCAGTTTGGGAAACATTTTTGTCCAACATGTATTATTTGCAAGTGAATCAATAATAATAATAATAATAATAATAATAATAATAATAATAATAATAATAATAATAATAATAATCAAAAACGAAAACAAAAAACAACTAAACAAAACCTGTCACTTTAATAAAAATATAAAATATACATTTGGAATATTCTATGCTAGAAACTTTTACTTTCCAATATTTCTCGAGCATTTTATTATTTAATATTATTATCTTGTTGCAATCAAAGAGAATGCACATTTTTATTAAATGACTGTTCTAACAGGGAGTACCTTTAATATATAAAAAAACAAATATAGAGCTCAAATAATTATTAAAATAATGATAGATTTAAAGATAATAACAAAAAAAAACCTTCTTAGGCCTTGAACTTCTGAAAACATGCTTTGCCTGTCTCTTTTATTGATTATTTAATATTTGCAGATGAGTTATTTTCTTTTCTTTAATTTGAAAAGTTAACAAGGTTGTAATTGTAAGCAGTGGAATTGACCTCGATGGTAACCCTTATGAAGTATGACACTAATATTGGAAGCAAAAATTGAAATATTAAGAAAAGGAGAAAAAAAAAGTGAACTATCTCATCCCTTTAGTTTAAACGCTTTTTGACTTTCCAAAGCTCTGCACAACCTTTGCATGTATTTTAGGAAAGTTTCTCAAATCTGAAATGTGGAAGGTCCTTCTTGATCTTTCTTGCATTGCTGAGCAACAATACAGCCTTGCTTTTGTGGATTTTTCCCCCCCGCCCTATTTCCCTGTATTTGAACACATGACATGTGATGATATGAGGAACTCCCTGATCAGTCATTCCTCATTTTGTAAGTATCTTTTCACGGCAGCTTTGCTTTGATAGCTCACCACGGATGATGTCAGCAGTTGATCTTTTGGGGCCCAAAAAAAAAAAAAATTCTAGTAGGAAGAAAACGGTCACGACAGGGCGGAGGTTCAATTAAGTTTTCTGTCATTTCCAGCAGATCCTGCACGCAGCTGATAATAACGTAATAACTTCACGATAAACAGCTCCGCTATTAGCTCAAAGCAGAGTCTTGGACGCCGGCGAGAGTTAGGGGAGGTTGGTTTTGGCCTCTCGGAGCCCTGTGAAGAAATGGTTTTGATCTTACCACAGGCTAAACACTGCCAACAGGACTTGACATTGCAGAACAATTTCCCAATTACCTTTTGACATGCATATTGACACAAACGCACAAAACTGTAATTTTCTCTCTGAATTTGTGCGCTTGAGGGGCTCACTTTCATGCCAGTGGATTGTCAGATGTGCTGCTCCTCCCCCCCCTTCTCTCACAGAGTATCTCTCTTTGCCTCTCGCTGCCATTGCACTTGTGTGAGTGTCCAAAAACAAGAGGAGTCCATCCTGACTGCTGCAAAATGTGAAAGACCATATATATAAATATACATATGTATATATAAAAAACCAAAAAAAAACACACATTCTCTGTCAATGTTTACGCAAACTTCTCTTGGAGTATTTTGCTGATTAAAGATGTCAAGCCAACAGTAGCTGGAAAAGAAAAAGAACGAAAAGTTTTGTTTTATGGTTGTTTAAAAAGCTTTTCAAAGGTGTAAATGTGATGTGATGGTTTGTCTACAACACCCGTGTGCCAAAACCCTCAACCCTTTCCCAATAAACTTTTCGAGAGCTCACAAACATCGTGTCTGTCCGGTTGTCAATCTGGAGCTTTTGGCCAAACTCAACATGCCACTTGACACTGAAATGCCATAATCACTGGCATGTTTGCTCGCCTTTGAGATGTCCAGGCAGCAAAGAGAGAAGAGTGGACCATGGCCGTGTCATCGCGAGCTTGTCATCGCAGCGACTTTGATTGGCACATGCTAAGCCACATTACAGGAGCTGGTGTTGACGGAGGGTTACCCTGAGACTTCCAGCCGTCTGCTATGAGGAAGCCCCCTCCCTAAAACTGGGTCAAACTTGGGCTTGGCTGTGCCTCAAGCCCCTTTACCCCAGCGCTGGTCCCAAAGCAAGTGCTAGTGGAATGAAAGGAAAGGCCTGAGGCCTTGGATGGAAGGCCACAGCCTTTCCCAAAAAGAAGAAGAAAAAGAAAAATCACAGCCAAAGTCATACATGAATAAACCTGACCTTAAAAATCTTTCTTCAAATATGGGTTTAAAGTGTAGTTGATGATTCAGTTATTAAGAAAAGTTCTTGCAATTAGGTGCAATGTAAGTATGAATTAGCTCTGAATGTGTCTTTGCTCATTTCACTTGCATCCTTTGTTTCGGTAATTGCAAGTAACCACAAAAAAGTAAATTTGAAAGACTTTGTAGTTTGATTTGCTGAATCATTCATGTAGATTGAATAAGAAACAGTTGAAAAAGGGTTTGAAATAAGCAATTAATAAAGAAAAGAAAAAAAAAAGAACATGGAAGACAGCAAACCTGTCATGACAGAAACAACTGTTTTTTGCCTTTCTGGAAACATGTAGATATAACAATTCAGAACAACTGTGAGAAGTTGATATCTTACCTGCAGTAGATAACTCCCCTTTCATCTACATTTAGTCTAAATCCAAACATTTAGTCTAAATCCAGACATTTAGTCTAAATCCAGATTAGTTGCTTGTGTACATTGAATGTAAGGGCTAATCCAAGAGTCAAAGTGGACTCCTTTTTGTCTTAGAACAACTACAGTTTAAAAAATGTCATGGAGTTGTCATGTAAACACTTTTTTTTCTTAACCTTTAAACCTTAGTCACATTTGAAATGGGCAATTATTTACACAGAAATGAAGGATCATTAACATGAAGAGTGGAGGCTGTTTGAGATGCTGTACGATCTTTCTGTGTGAAACATACATGATAGCAGAAAGTGTAAAAGCATTTCTGGTCAGGACATTCAGCCAACAGAGAAGTACATCTTTTTAAAAATGCTAAAGTTGTGTTCACTTAAACCGCTTTAACATTTGTCTATATTGCTTTTCTGTCATATTACTTAATCCGATCAGAAGCGTTTTGTGTCTTCTGTTCTCAGTACGTTTCACACAGGAAGATAATTGTTGTCGCACCACCTCCAAACTCCATTCTTCATACAAACAATATTTGACTTCAGTGAAAACAACAACAACAACAGCCAAAGGAGTAGTGACTACACTTTCAAGGATCAGAAAATAGTGCTAGAGGTTTCAGAGATTGTAGGACTTTAGCCTTCCTACATCTCAAAGTAGTCAGTAGCATCATAACAAATCTAGAGTTATGCAGGTAAGCAAAGAAGTGCTTAAAACCTTCTTTTACAGTCTTTAAATTGAAGTTAAAACAAAATACCATTTTGGCATTTTTAACATAGAGACAGAATAGAGCAACGCTTGTTTGGTAAAACAAACAAACAAAAAAAGCAGGGATGGATCATATAAAGTTCACACCGGTCTTCCTGAGAAACCACATTAATGACTGTGGTGACAGCTGGTGACGTTTGACATTAGAGTCACATTCAACCGCACATCACTTAAAACACTGTGGTCCCACTGCTGCGGCTTACAAGAAAAAAAAAAAAACAACAACAACATGGAAGTAGTTAAATTATGCCCATCATAAAAAAGCATATATTTACAGTAAGAGCATGCTATTATCGAATGCAGCTCGTAAAAAGTAAAGAGTTCCCTAAAATATTGTGAAAGCCAAAGGAATGCAGGCTGTATTGATTGGGGGAAAGGGGGCACACCCGCGGCCCTCCACCCCCACCCCACCACCTTAACTCCCTCCACCCCCACCCCACCACCTTAACTCCCTCTACCCCCACCCCACCACCTTAACTCCCTCCACCCCCACCCCACCGCCTTAACTCCCTCCACGGGCCGGTGTTCAACCCAAATGCGCTTTGTCTTCTTTCTGTAGTCACCTAAATTAAAGCAGCCACAACTAAGAGCCGGGGCTGAACGCCAAAGCTTTGCAGTGGCAGCTCCGTGTTTAACACAAGTTCCATTAAAAAAGAGCCCATTACTACTACTGAAGGAAACGGTGCCCGGGGCCTCTCTAAAGTGTTGCGAAAACCTCATTGATAATTAAATGTTGGTTACCCCCGGTATGCATCGCTCCCGCGATTTGCTTACCAATCTTACCTCCGCCCACCACTGCTGCCAGTGCAGCTCCTTCTCCTCGGTGTTTATCAAGAAATCATAGAGCCCCCAACCCTCACCCCCCCCCATCCCACCTCTAATAGGTGCCAATTAGAATCAATGGGGGCTTTGGGGTTAATTATGCCAAACACGTTATTTGATTGGGCATATTTAGAGCGGTGCAGAGAGAGAGAGAGAGAAAACAAAAACAAAAAACAGGGCAGGGTCAGAGGTAGATAAAAGCTTCGTCTTTGTTGATGTGCCCTCTTGATTACAGGCAGACAGTGACAGACGTGTTCGAGCTCACGTGAAGGCGTGCACACTGATACAACTGTCAAAGCGTTTTCACATTTTTACGACGTTGCGACCTCAAACCTGAGTGTTTTTCACTTGGATTTTCATACAGAAAGCAGTGCACCATTACGCAGTCAAATGAATGTAAACGAAAGGTGGTCTAATAAAAAATAAATAGATGTAAATCTGAAAAGATTGCAACCAAATCAGCCAATTCTTTGCAGAAGCACCTGCAGCTGCAGGTCTGAGGTGGCAGGTCTCTTCTAGTTTTGCTTTCCTTTTCTGTGCAAGGAACATGCTTGCTTCTTCTTCGCTTTGCAAAGACTTTGAGTTGGATGGTGGGCATTGGTGAACGTTCATCTGCGGGTCTTGCCTTCAGATTTTCAAATGAATTTAAATCTAGGATTTGACTAGACCCTTCTAGCACATGACTTTGGATTACTGTGGTGCTTTTGTTTTGCTACACATTGTGTTCTGCAGATAGGTCTAAAACTGAAGACAACCAAGTTTTGTCTCATCTGACCAGAGATTCACTGCTTTCTTTCATCAATGTTAGGATTTTGTGCATCATAATAAAGTGGCCGAACTCAGACGCAAACCACACTTTTCAGATTTCTATCTGCATTTTTTTTTTTTTAAATATATACTATAGTCTTTCTAGTTCAAATCTCATTAAAATGCATCTATGTCTTTGGCCATAATGTGACAAAATGTAAAGAAAAAACTTCAAGGAAGCTTGTATCCAGCTCAAACAGGGCATTGCATTCATTCACTGTATTCATTCTCTGGAAACTTGCCCCAACTCTAACCACAACTTATAATTCAAACCTTAGCACTAAAATGTAATAAACTTTTAGTGATTTACATTCCAGGGCATAATTTGAATCAGGAAAAAAAAAAAAAAAAGAAAAAAAAGGTCTCGCTCTGAACTGCTCTGGTTGCAGAACGGCTGCCAGTTGATTTGATTAGGATCCTCACATCACAGTATCCAAATTCTTACTTTGCATACTCGCTCATAACAGCTTGTGTCGATCCGTCAAGGTCATGTGAAAGCACAGGCTGCCTGATGAGGGAAGGCAGCTTGTTAATAATTCGTATCACCGAATTATCGGACTAGCACGGATCAAAAATGCGGCAAATCCTCGCTGCCGAAGTAAAACAAACAAAGCCAGGACCTGTGGAAAGAAGAAGAAGAAGAAAAAAGAAATCGTTACTTCTGTTTCATGTGAAAGACGGGGTGTATCTCCATCAATAATACAATAATAATGTGACTGCGAGGAGGGAGGCACCAGCGAAGGCTCGTGCCTCTCTCCTTGAACAGTAAACACTGAAAGAAGTTTAAATTTAACAACACAGAAAACCATAAACACAATGAGTGCTATAGGTATCTGATTAATGACGGGTAAATAGATGATAATCATTACTCCCAAACAGAGCATCTCGCCCGCTCCTCCGCGAAGAGGCGAAGACATAAAAGTAAGTTGAGAATGAAGCTTTTGACAGGTTGCTAATGGATTGCTGCAGGCCCATCTGTTTCACTGCAAATGGAGAAATGGTGGGGTTTTGATTTTGGTGTTGAAACTGTTACCACTGTCACTGTAAACAATAATTGTCAAACATATTTACCCCGCAATCGCTTTAGCAGATGTTCCGCTTTTTGTCTCAAGCTGCTTTTTTGTGTGTTGTATCTCCCCTCTGCAGACACACCACATGCCCCATCACCACCACTGCTGCTGCAACCCCTCCCCAAACCCCCCAACCCCTCCACCACTGCTGCCGCCGCCAAACTGGAATATTGAGCAGGTATTTGCAAAAGGTGCTTCAGGGCACGGAGTGCGAGGGATTGGGGTGGGGTGGCTAGGAAGACGGGAGTTGATGGGGGTGGAGGGAGTGAAGGAGGAAGAGGGGTTTTCGGGGGTGGGGGTTTGTGGGGAGGAGGAAGAGATTATCTGGGCCCTTCATCAGCGGTTCAGCCTCACACCTCCTCCTCTCCTCTTGCTCCTGCCCATCATGGAGCCCTGAGGGCCCAGGGAGGCGGCCTTGTGCCTCGCAGCCATGCAACCTCTTTATCACTCTAATCTGTTAATTGTAGGCGCTCAATTGGCACATGGTGGCTTTTTATTAGAACCTCCCAACACTGACTAGACTGAGAATGTAGAAAGGCTGGTGTGACTCTTATCTTTGCTTTTTTTTTTTTTTTTATGTGCCCTGTCTTTAACTCGTTGAAAACAGACGTGCGCAATGCTTCACTCATAGAGTTCTCTACAAAGACAGACCGATAAATTCACCATTCAGACTGCTATTGACCTATGCGAATTATTGGCTTTCTTTGTGCTCTGAACTTCGGGTACTGATTTTAATCGATACTTATTCTTGTTTTCTAAGAGGAAAAAGAGAGGAGAGAAAAAAAACAAACTTAGGTTTCATGTTATTTGACATGAGCTACAGTTCTGAAATCTACAGAAGATTAGAGAACCAGATTCTCCTGACAGATATTCGTTCCTGAAAGGTGCATCCCAGAACATGCTGCTGGTTGATGTATTTAAAGTCTTAAAATGATGGGAGTTCAGCCATTAGTTGGGTTTGAACAGAAGGAAAAGAAATCAAATCTCTTCTCAGCCGATCCTGTAAAAATTGGCTGATTTCTCATCTCTGGCTGTTGGATTGGTGCATCTCAAATTGAAACTGAAGTAAACTTGTGACTGCAGTACTGACAAAAAATACATATTTTCCCCTTATCAGTTGTTATTTCAGATGTAAAATAACAGAAATATCTATAAACGGATTTAAAAATGTGGCTCTTTTCCACTGTCAAGCCCCAATGCATCTGCTTCTCTATGTCTTGGCCCCTGGAAGTCTTCACCTCAGGATAGGGTGAATGAATGCTGAGATTCATCAACAGATCTGATCTCGGGGGTCCTCCCTGCTCCTTCAGCTGTTTTAGTGCGGCTGGTTTCAAGGAGCTGATTCCCCAACTCTATGGAGACACTGAGGAGCTTCAAGTCCTGTCCCTCCCTCCCGCCCAACTCATCGTCCTGTCTGGACATGTCCTTAACTGACTGATCCACATTCAGAGTCTATTTAGAAGAAGAAGAAGACGAAGAAGAAGAAGAAGAAGAAGAAGAAGAAAAAAAAAATCAAAGAGGGCGGGGATTTCACAATCAGTCCAGGTGACACATTCACACACCGTGAATCACACACAATGACTGTGTTTGTTGTCAAAAGACTGATTAGGGGGGAAAAAAATTAAGAGAAAAACTCTTCTGACTTCCCCATACGTGAACAAAAAGGCTAACAGCAACAAAATTCAGATTTTGTGCCTTTTCGCAGACATTGGTCGCAATGTCAGGATTCTACCAAAAGCGTGTGTCAAAGGGCTGTGACTAATTCATGGAACAGTCAAATTTTGTGCCACTAAAGGAGAGCACAATCTTTTCTTCAAGTGTGTGAAATATTTCCATTTTTTAAAAGACAATGAAGTGGCTTGCATAGAAGTCGATGTTAAAAATGGGAAATTTGCATGCTCGTGTGGGGTCACAACTCCGAGGTCCATTTTACTCATTGCCCAGGTTCAGAGGGAGAGCTCGGTGATTGATGCTTCCAAATGTTTGATGTTGAAGTGACGAAGTGGGGGCGAGGTTATAATTTCAGCCAAGTTTTGCCTCGTGAATTCCACTGAGAAATGTGGACCTACAACTTGGTGACAGAACAACGGACTGAGCGATTTATGGCCGGCTATTAACAAGTCCTGCTTCCAGGCCCCCATACTGCAAACAGGTGGTTTACGAGTCCGCCCCCGCGCTGACACATGTCCTGCTGTTTATTTCAGCATTTCCATTCCGTTTCTGAACCTGGCAAAGGGTTAAAAAAATTAAATACCAGAAGGGATGACAGCTTTAATTTAGGGAGCTTATGTGCGTTCCTGGCTCGTTTTACGTCGCCCTGTGAAAAGTATTCCAACCGTTTGAACTTTTGCACTTTTTTGTCATGCTGCCAAAACAGACGTCTTTGTGTTTTAATGAAATTTTGCGGGACAAACAAAAACAATATAGGTTTGACAGAAAACAATAGATGCATATACAGCTCTGGAAAAAAATTAAGAGACCACTGCATGGAACCCCATTGAAAACCTCATGGTGATTCCACCAAATATTTCTGAACTCTTCCTCAGTTAAAACATTAGCATTGTTATTTCTAAATGAACATGAACTTGTCTTCTTTGCATTATCTGAGGTCTGGAAACACTACATCTTTTTCGTCATTTTGACCATTTCTCATTTTCTGCAACTAAATGCAAAATATTTGCTTGGAATTTCAGAGACATGATGTCAGTAATTTGTAGAGGAAAAGAACAATGTTCATTTTGTTCAAACATAGACAGATGCAAAGTAAAATCAAGCTGATCATTTTAAGTGGTCTCTTGATTTTTTTTTTCTTTTGCCAGAGCTGTATGTGCAAATTAATGTCCACTCCCCTTTACTCTGACACCCCTAATACCTGTGATGTACTCCCCAAATTTGGCCTTTAAGAAGAAATTCAAAGTTCAGCATGTAAAAAAAAGTAAAAAATATAACCAGAGTTACAATTAAATGGTTTAAAGGTCTAACACCTGAAATTCCAATAACACACATTGACACAGACAGCTAAAATGTGACGAACAGTAACAAAAAAGAAAGAGAAAAAAGCGAGGGAAAACTACAAACAGAGTGAAGAATAGAGGTCTTTGGAGGTAACTGATGAAAATATGTCATGTTGCAGCCCGTCACTTTCCTTTGTCTTCTTCACAGTAGGTAGGTTAAAAACTGAAGAATTAATGGGAAATATTGAAATTTCAATAAATGGCATTATGGGCTTCCCTCTGCCTCTGCAGCAACAGTACAAATTGATTTACACATAAACACGTCAGTCTCGCCGTCATTAGTGCAGCACTTATGCCACCAACAAAGCCACCCAGTGTCCTGGGCTGCTTCGCATTTCCTTCTTGTGTTATCACTCGTGTCAAATTTGCCAATTTAAGCATGATGAGAAAAAAAAAAAAACTGGGGGGAATAAAAGCATCATGATGGCAAATTGAATTTAGGCTGAATTTGTCTAACATATTTAATTTTTCACAGCGAGAAAAGACTTTTGGCTGCCAGCTTCAATGCAGTCTTTGTTTGAGAAGGTTGAGCATGTTGCTTGGAATTGTATTTTGTGCTTAAAATACAGATTTGTGTTTTTGCTCATTTTTACTCTGAGTCCATCTTTGAGGATGTAACGGTCTGGTCTTTAAGCAGTTCTCGTTAAACTCTGCATGTCTACGTCGGAGGTTGTGCTCCTGCAAAGTGGAACACTTTTGCGGCCTGGTCACAAGGACCCCATGCGGTAGACAACACTGGGTACAACACAGAGCTAAACGTGGCATGAATCTGGCTATTTTGGTTCAAGCTGAAAAATCCTTCAAATGTTATTTTTTATTTTTTTTCCTCCCTCTCTCAATTTACCACATCTGCTCAGTCTGCATTGAAGAGATTTGTCTTTAATTTTCGGAGTTAAGTGTAGATTCAAGGTTCATTTGCTGCATATCTTTAGTTCTGCTTGGGTGACTCAGGAAAGTAAATAAAACACACTTGCAGAAAATACGTAAAGAAATATCTGCACGTGAAAGCTGATCGCAAACATAGAGACTCAAGAGGAGTTTTTATTATATTTCCCTTAATTTTGTTCTTTCCTCAGAATCTCTGGGGGGAAAAAAAAAAAGAAAAGAAAAAGAGAGGCTGAGTTTAAAGCGTTTCCTGAATGGATTTGTTTTCAGGTTGTGGCAGAAGATGGGGAGCAACTTTGCCATCCTGCACATCCTGAAGCTAATCTAATTCCCTTAGAGGAATGTCTGCAGGCCAATGCATACAAGGTGTGAGAGCAAGGCTTGTAAACAAAAAACTCTTGAGGGTTTTAATTAGAAACTGACTCATATATACTATACCATTTTGAAAAGCTTAATATAACCTAAAATTGCTACCTTAGTAATGTCAGCAAATTGCAGAGGTTTCAAAGTAATGTCTGCGTGGGTCTTGAAAAGGTTTGAGGAACCCATCAAGTCTTTTTTTTTTAAATACACACAGTGCCTGCAGAAGTATTCACTCCTTAAGATTTTTTTTTTTGCATTTCGCCATGTCGCATGTAATTTATTGCTATCAACCAAAATAATTTGTGTCTTTGATAAGAATCGAGAGGAAAATTATGTATGGTTTTCAAAATTTTTTGCAAAGAAATGAGTAAAGTAGGACTTCCAGTTTTATTCAACACTCTTTGATTTGATAACCTTAAATAAAAATCTCCTAGTTGGTAAAATGAGTCCACTTGCAGAGTCAAGAGTTTGTAAAGCAACCTTTTGTAGTTATCACAGTCACAAATCTTTTGGTGTGTGTGTCTCTTTCAGCCTTATAGATGTTTTTGAGGAGGACGTGCTAACACATAATTACATTTTGACCTAATCCATCCAACGCTGTTTTGGCTAAATGTTAAGGATCAAGTTCCTGTTGGAAGGTGGAGTTTATAGCAGGCTTTTAAAGATTTTCGTACAGCAAACCTCCATGTTTGGCCTCGTCAAGCTTCCCCTTGATGCTGACCAGCAGAAGAAGTGCATATCCACACAATGATGTTACCACGTCCATATTTCCCAGTGAGGATATGTGGTTTAGTGTTGGCTTTCTGGCACACACAGCATTTTCCACAAATTTTGTCTCACTTAACCAAAGGGTCCTTCTTACTCATTTCCTGCATCCCCTACCCAGCATGTGGCAACCACAGATGGGTGTTTTTAAGGCTTGTCTTGAACAATTGATGAAAATTGTCTTCTTTTCTCTTTTAAAAAGGTTAGACTTGTGGAGCACATGTCTGCTAGTTAACCTTTTAACGAGTTTACCCACCAGCGTCTTGACTCTTTGCACCTCCCCTCAATGCCGGCTTGTGCCTCTTTGCATCTCCTCTGGCTAGTGCTTTTTCTTGCTCGGTCTCCCGATTTTATTTGCGAAATGAAATAAAATAAGCCATCCACCTGATGCATTAGTCTGTCATTTATGATCCCCTTAAATACACCGAAGATTGCGGTTTATAGCATAAACTATGTGGAAAGTTCAGGGGTGTGAATACTTTTGGAAGGCACTTTTGGTCATTTCTGTGTCCTCTATTGCAGGATAAAAAATCTGTCTTTGCAGAAGCACTCAAAAGACCTCAAATGAGTGAGCGTTCTCTGTTGGATTTTATTGGTCTTTTTTGTGTGATGAACTATGTAATGCAGTATTGAGAAACTGCAAGGAGAACTTAACCACAGCTCTGTGCATGCCTCACACTGTGACTAACTGTGCGGTGAAGCATTAGCCATTTCCTGTCCAGCTCATGGCTTTTGTCGTCGGCGGTCCAACTCTGCAGTGGACTGAGCAGGCCACACTCCAGAGTGCACTTCAGCTAAACGGCTTTTATTGGGTGACTTTTCGCCAGGCTAAATGGGGGATACATTTTATTCATGGTGTTTAGGGAGAGCCCGAGGTGTGCACGGACCAGCGTGTAAGTGGAAAGGCTTTGCAACTTAAAGGAGCGCTAACCTTCCGGCACTTTTTTATTACAACTACTGTTTACATCTCCCAATACATCCTAAGTATTTCCATTATTAAGTTTGGACAAATCATTTGCCTGGGGTTCATGGTAGTATGCCATTGAAACATGATCCTACTGTTGATCTTATTACTGCCAAACCAAACAAGCAGAAATCAATTTCAGCAGGAAAGGTAAAGGAAGAAGGGGAGAGGGGGGGAGAGGAGGAAATTAGATCAAAACGATCGGGGGTGATGTTTGCAGCTCTGGGTGCAGCAGAGAGGTGGGTCTAAGAGGAATATGTGCCACGAGTATTTCCTCATTGCCCAAACAAGTCAGCAAAGAGTGACTGGTGGTTTTCACACCATCAAAATATGATGCCTTTCTGCAAAGCTACTCACCTCCAGCTCCTGCCCTGGAGGTGAAATCACCCAACTTGGAAGGGAATTCTTTTTCTTTCTGCTCTAATACTCAGATCACGCTGTGAGAAAGTAAGGTCCAGGTGATTTGGTTGTAATAATGCCTGAATTCTCATTGAAGGGAAGTAGATTTTTATCTTACAGGTCAACTTATTTTACTGTTGCTCAAACAGAAAAGTCTTCTCTCAGTATTGGATATCTTGCATCAATTAAGTAAAGCAAAAAAAGAGATAATTTTCACACATTTCACATGTTGAGGAAAAGACACGGAGAAATTCTGATGCTCACATTGGCGCCAGGCCACATGAACGCCAATAAAACAACAACAGCCACTCTTTCTCCGCTGCATATTGCTCCAATGGGTGGCATGGAGAGCAACAGAAAGAAGCACAGGCTGTAAATGTTACTAATACCATCTGAGTGATGTCATGGAAACCTACCATGTTTTTCTGTTTTTACCAGCACCTACTCCACAACCGTCTCTTCTCTTCGCTCTTCCCACTTTATTCATAAGATAATGGAGATTTCATGAATAAATCTACTAAATAAACGCACCATGTGTTTGTGAGGAAATATGTACTTATACCCCAATTTAAGTCTATGCCGGATTATGAATAAAAGCAAATAAAAATACATATGCGTTCAGGCTGAAAACACCTCCACACATTTAAACTCTGAAAAAAGTATGCTTTTATATATATATATATATATATATATATATATATCAATTAGTGGATTCTCATTAGTGATTTATGTCTCATATCTCGGATGAAGATTAAATATGCAATTTGTGAAAAGAAAAACAAAACATATACATGTATTTGCATTGCGTTTATACATAGTTGGAACATGCACAACTTGCTCTGAACGCCGCTCTTGTGATGCTCCATAAAGATCACACATATCGCAAATATGTTGATTAGTCAGTCACTTTGGAGAAAGAAGGAACAAAACGTACAGGATAGAAAACAATGAATTAATCTCATGAAAAATGCAGGATCGCCAAATTATGTGGGGGAAGAATCATCAATTGCAAAACAGCTTTTTGGATTCAAAGAGAGAACATCTGCTGGAAGGAGATGGAATTCTATTTTGTATGGTTTTTTTTAAAATTATTTTTATTTTATTTCAAGTTTTACCAACGGCGGCCAATCGCACTAAATGGATAAGAGCTTACGGGAACTTTGACTCTGCATGACAGAGAAAATTTTCTTAAAACTATAAAATTTAACCATCAAAATACCCCCTACATGTCCCATTTACTACCACAGATAGATTAGATAACATGGAAAGCATTGCTAGAATGTTGCCGATCAGTTACATAAAACTGCAAAGCTGAGAGCAATTAAATACAAAAATGCTGCAATTGCATGAGCACAATGGCTTAAGTTCAGAAAGAGAGACATAAAACAGAGGAAACAGTAATTACAGAGAAATTCAGAGGACAAGACATCTGCCTTTAGTTCTACTACACTGACTTAAATGGTGTTCCAAGCCTTCGTACAGCAGATAAACTATGCAATGGAAAGTGATCCTTTATAGCTGTGGAGAGCTTGCTTGTTTTCCTGATAGAGACCTAATGTCTGAGTACGGTAACATATTTCGTCGAATTTGCTTTGCCGTGCCGCGACCTTGCTTGTTTAAGCATGCAAAACTCGGAGCTGTCAATTAAAGTGATGGCATGCACTGCCAGATAAACGAATCAGTCTGAAAAACGCAACCGCGTTCACACCAGATCCAAGCATACCTTTAATTTGTGACAGCACATATTTTTTACTCCATCAAAAGTGCAATAAAACATAGCAGCAACTTGTCAAGCTAATATATCTCTCTCTATGTTCCAGTCAAAGCATATTTGTCTTGAAACTGTAAAAGAACAGCTGCGTTTCATCAAACGGGAGCTTGGCCTTAAAACGGCGCTCTCACCGCTCCTTTACGAGTCGCAAATCTGAAGAAAAGACAGCATGTCTTTGATGTCAGACACAACTCCAACTGCAAACATAATACTGTCTGCAAAGTGTGAATATTTGTAACTTTTTTTTTTTTTTTTTTTATCCTTCCTTTACTCATTTTTTTGCCTGCCTTGCTGTCTGCCTGTGTTGTTTTGAAGTGGTGAATAGATTTAAAAGATGCAGGATGACAAGACAAAGAGCCGGGGAATAGCCCCCGGGCTACTTGTGCTTTAAGTCATGCCATTTCCTTGCATGGCAGGCAGCCCTAAATAAGTTACTTATAAGCATTTATTGATGCACAAGTGTGGCATCTGTTCCTAGGCTGCCGTTCTGAATGTAATTAGCTCAAAACCTTACGCACTTCAATCAAGCGACACATTTAGAGCCCCCTTCTCTCCCCTTCCGCCCGCATCGACGTTTCTTCCTCATTTCCCTCTTCCAGTCCCTCACGGTTGGGTGTTTTACTCATTCACACTGCGTGGAATCCTCCATGCTCAGTAATTACCTCACGATAACCTCCATCATCATTATCATTATCCTCTCTTACAGTCTACCAACATTTTGTGGGGATTGCTTAACTCAACTGAGCCAGTGAGGTGCTTCTCCGTTGTGGGGGCCTCGTTTTGATGACGTCACGATGGACACTAATAATCAAAGCAGCAGTGAATGCAGCTGCTGGTGCAGCCATGACCAATTTTAAAGAGCCAGACTTGAAAGAAACAAACAGTGAAATTCTTTTAATAGGGCTTGTTTGACTGAGTGTGTAAATGGCATTGCTGCCTCATGTGCATGCATGCTGTCTGTCTGTCTGTCTGCACGCTTGTGTGTGTTTGTCTCTATGTGTCCATGGATGTACTTTGGCACGGCGCAAAGAGGAATTAAATTTGATTAATTTCTGACGGATTTTTGAAAATACAAACTATTCATTTTGTTATGCAGAACACAAGAGAAGGTTTAAACCTAGCCCTGGGGTACAGTCTTTGTCTTGACTCTCCTTTGATATTACTGAGGTCTTTTTATTGAGCTCTTGACATGATAGAAAAAGCGAATGGTGGATTGAATGGCCTTCTTTTGCAGCACCCAGTAAATGCCGTGTGCCATTAACAATGCTGCAGTGGGGGTACATAAACCATTAATATAACCTTTATGACCGTGGAGTCTAACTGAGCATGTCTCCCGTCGCACGACTCTTCTTTTGATGGACATGTTCGCTGAGGCTCTCCTCACAGTACCACTGAAAAAGAATTTAATTGCACCAAACAGATGAGATGACAGACATTAGCTTTTTAAAGGCTCTTGTAAAATGAGGAGACATGAGAGCTAGTACACTTATCTCTTACAATCTGCAAGCTAATAAAATAAAAATACCTCGCTTAGGGAAAAAAAAAAAAAAAGATACTGCTTGCTGTTTTTGTATTGTCCGACAAAGCTGCAACCAGTCGCAATGAGCCTACGACCTGCTGTGTGGGTTTAATTGAGGGAACAAGACGAGTGCCTCTTTACAGGCCAGGGGTGTGGAGAGGGTGGAGAGTGACAGGCAATCTGTCACAAGAAGAGTGGGCCCAGTATTGAGACCTGTGGGGTGCCGCAGACCTTCAGCCAGTCAGGCAGGACCCGGGCCATTGATCATCACTAGGATCCTATCGAGGAAGGATGGAGTGTGAAGCAGGCATCCGTGGAACAATGCTCCATAGTTTGGCTGACGCGCTTAAGCAGCTGGGTATCAGTGCCTTTGGTAAAAGGGCTAGACTCCCTCTATGCAACCCACAAAGCATTGTCTGTTTCACCCCTCAGACAGAAAAGGTGGTTTTCTGTGAGGGGCTGGACCCACACTGTCATGTGGTGGCTTTCCCCCTCTCTTCGCCAACAGTCCCCATCAGCTGAACTGACTTTGTGGCTGACATGGTCTATATGTTTGTGTGTGGATGAAAAGGGGGAAGCTGCAGAAGAAGAATGCAACCCATTGAGTCACACAGAAAGGGGGAAAGAACATGCAGAGTATCACAAGGGAGCATCTGCTAAGAGGAATGTGTACATGATGTCAAATGATAGTCCAAAGATAGGCCTCCCTTCATAAAAGCTCGAGAGGGTGATAAAGGGCATCCCTGACAAGAAGAGTCAAGAGGAAGCAAATCTTGTTTGTCTTGTGTTGTTGAAGAGTTTTCTTTATGAGGTTCCTTTGAAATACGACAAGTTAAGGGAGGTCTTGTTGTCTCGTGACAGATAAGTCGGAGTGTTTCTATGATCAGCTCTGTCTTAAAATATGCATTTAGTCTGAGGAGCGGACATCAAGTAAGTTTCTTCCCCTTATCTTTCTTTAACATAAACAAAAAGTTGATGATCGGGAGAGATAAATCTTTGAAAAGCATCCATGCAGATCCATTTGAATCTATCATCTGAACTGCTTAACTATCAGTGGCAAGACATGTACGTACATGGGAGCTGTCAGATGTACTGGAACCATTTACTGTGATACGATTAAGCTGAAAACATAACTGTCAAAACTGACTGTTTGCGAACAAACCTTTGTGAAAATATTGTTGTGTAAAGAAAGAAAATAGATGCACCCAAGTCACATTTGGGGTGAACTAACATTCACTTAAACTAGTTTCTAGCAGAAACTCAACTGAATGCAATCAGATTCAATTGGCCCAAGTTGAAATTAAACATTTTGAATAGCACTGAATGGCGACTGGTAATTTCAACATTTCAAACCCAAATTCATATTCATCCCTGCAAGTCAATGTTTTTCTTAACCTGGTCAAACTCTACTGCTTGTATGTTTAGTGTGCATGTTATTTCAAAGATAACAGCTATAAATGTCAGAAAAAAATAAATAACAAAATAATTTCTTGAACAAAGCTAATGTCGTCATGATCTTTAACCCATTAACCATCTCTTCAAAAACGCCGGGATGCTATCCAATGGGTCAATGAGAACACCAGTTTCATCAGTTAATATCAAGGTACAAATTTTAAAGCCTGGTATTTGCATGTTTTGGGCTTTTATACAGTTAACTGCTGTCAGACATGTAGATAGCCATGTACACATTTTTGAGGCTCTATGCACATATTTTGGAAGGTGGTAGGATTAGTCATTGTGGGTAAGTCAAAAGGCAACTCGATTCCACAATTATGAAAAAGCTTCATTAGTTCACCTTTTCACCCAACTCTGAGCCCCCACCCATTTTTGTTGCTTAAAGTCTGTAGGACTGAGCTTTTCCCAAAGGGATTCTTTACTCATCCAAATGACTATTACCTGTAGACTCAGCTATCACAGAAAGCTACCTGAATGGGGCAGATACAGTGCATACACACACACACACAAACCGATGGTGACACCCCGAGGGAGCACGGTGGCATGTGGAATCTGGCTGCCAGGGGACCTCACAGCTCCAGGGACTGGGAGCATGCCATTAGTCAAGAGCTGGCCATGTGTTGGCTGTGACAAGAACAAGGGGTGTATGTGTTGAAAGCATACCTCTTGAGGTTATGCATGGGAAAATACCTCAATGGTAATAAGCAATGATGAGTCATGAGCTGAGATGCACCAAGAAATCGACTAGTGACCTGAGTTGAGTAGCTTATTCTTGTGACCAGTGATCTCTCGGCACAAACAGATCATGCTCAACAACACTTTTTGGTGTAAAAGCTTTTTTTGTTTTTTTTTACAGCAAAAGGAAGACTTAACGTTTTTTAAATTTTGATTGGAAATCAACAAATAGGTTCAAAAGTTTGTAAATGTATACTGTAGTCTGTGTGACATGCTAAGACATGCCTGTTTTTCAACGCTGTGAGAAAGAGAAAGACTTTCACTTGACAACAGAATGGCTAATCATAGCACAGCGGAGGTCTGTTTTGGAAAATGTTTAGCAATGCAAGGCATACTAACCATGATAATTGCTAAGAGGGTAAAGGCTATGGTATGATGTTGCCTCTACATCTAATATGAATGATTATTGTCAGTTTATTGCAGGAAAGAAGGAAAATAAATAGCATGTCAACCTGGTAAATATAATAAAATGACATAAATGTGACACAAATCCCTGTTAACACAAATTATGTTTGTAAACACAAAACAAAAATGTGCCAGGAGAGTCTCAGTACAAATTTGAAAAAAAAGAAAAAAAAAAGTGTCCTCCCATGCATCCATTGATTATCAACAGCCCACATATTTTTATGAGCTCGGTCAACTTCTTGAGAGCTAATTTAATAGTGCTACAAATCTGTGCCAGCACCTAGGTTACCCTCTCACTTTAACTTATATTTTCTCTGCCCCACATGGCCCCCACCCTATCAGCCTATACCTTAGAAAGACGGTAGCTCGGTGGTTGGGTCACATGGGGGCTGAAACATCATCGGAAAGCTCTGGTGAATCATTTGCTTGATTTGGTGCCAGCCAGCGCTAACTCATTAGCTATGTCAATGATCTGCCCTCTAGACAGAATCTCCTTTATTTTAAATACATCAGAAGGCTACCATGCTGTTAGGTTTTCAAAAGATAATTGCATTTCATGGCTCAAAGTAACCTCAGTAGGTAGTTCTCTTCTTCATTTTTGCTCTGAGAGCTTTTTTCGGTCCGACAAGGGGGGCCGTTGCAGACCTTTGTCCCAGCTGGCTTCACCCCTTATGTGCTGGTTTTCGCTACCCAGGGATGTCAGGCGTCTTAGGGTCACTGTAACTTTATTAAGCACAATGCCAACCTCTATGTACAGCTGAAGACAGGGCAGGAGGGAAGTGAGGTGGACAAAGCAAGCTATTGTGGGTGAGGGTGGAGGACTACTGTGGAGAACCACATGTGCTTTTCCCACAGTTATCAGTTAGGGGGCCAACATCTGAAAATAACAGACAATGGCTAATAACAGTGAGAGATGGCGAGAATTAACAGTTGTGATAGAAAAACACCATCCTGCATGCTTTAATATCAATCTGTATTTTTTTTTTGTTCAATTTTGCTAATTACTTTTCAAATACTTCAAGATATGTGTTTTGTTTTTCTTTGATGCACAGCTTCTTAACAATTTCTATCAGCCTGATAAGCAAATTGATATTGTTTCGACTTTCATGCACACACTGTTTTACGAATCCTGAAGGGAAACTATAACTGCAGCGCCCAAACCTGTGCGCGCACAGGAACAGACAGCCAGTAGTGTGATTTATGCATTTCGGTCACATGCTGATGTACGTTTCATATTTTACAAGGCATTTTGCACAGAACATTTGGAAGTGAACAGTGCCTTCTCCCTGAACTGAAAGGTTGCAACCTGGCACAAAGCACTGACCAGCAGGGTCTCCAGACAGCAGAGGAGAAAGAGACAGAAAACAATCCTCTGCTTGTTTCTGTTTTACCTCTTCTGACATGGCTTGACCCTTCCATCGATCTCTCCACACAATGAGCTTCCTCCTGGAGAGTAGACCTTATGTCTGTACGTGTGTGTGTGTGTGTATCTGTTATACACACACACACACACACACACACACAGATATAAATATCTGTGTGTGTGTGTTTTGTTGACAATATTCAACTCTAATTCTGCATGTGGCTGCATGATTGAAGGTGCATTTACATGCTGGTACAGCCACGCTTTGTTAAACCTTGAATGCTAATTAAGAGAATTATTATTATTATTTTTTGTTTAATTAAATGTGTGTTTTATCAAATCCGGTGATCAGTACTATGGCATTTGTTTTTCTTGTGAACTTCAGGAGCATTTACCCATTTAGCAGCAGACAGAACATATTTGTGTTTATGCTTGTCAACATCAATGACAAAAAGCAAGTTGAATCATTTTACTACACACAGACACAGACACACACACGCACATCCACCCACCCATGAAAAAACACACACGGGCTCTGTACGCGCACACGCTGCCCACTCATCTTATCTTACCCTACTTGTAAGAGGAAATACAATATGGTGAGTAAACCAGGACCCCTGCCAAACAAAAAAAAAAAGAGAGGAAAAAAAATCAAAATAAAAAGCAAAAGAAAACAAAATAAAACATAGACAGAGAAAAGGGAGACAAGAAAGAGATGGAGATGGAGTTGTTTGGGCGGAGGAAGTGACTGGAGATAAAAATAACTAGTCATACGACACAGAACAGATCTCGGTGGTGCTTCTGTTGCCCTCGGGCTCGGCCTGCTCAGCAACATCCGTGAGAGAGAGGAGGGAGAATGAAGGAAGGCATGAAGAGATGCGGGCAGAGCACAAGAAAAGGAGTTTTGAAAATGGATGGGTGGACAGATAGCTGTATGAACTGGTGAGAACATTAGAAACAATACTTAGAATCAATGTAAAAGACTCCCTAATACCAGTATGACTGCAGTATAAACGTCGTATGAACTGCAGTGATGTAAGTATCCACTTAAGCTTGAAAAACTAAGTTTGGAAAACTGCTTCAATGAGAACCATTTTGAGCATGAGATCACAAAATAAAGATCCGATTTATCAATGACAACAAAATAATTGAATTTAGCTCCAACATATCATTCAATAAGAGTTCAGAATTTTAATGTGACAAGAAAAGCTAACTTAACTCAAGAAATCTGCGTTATCGCACAGGTGTTTCTTGTACTGTTTCTGACTATGAGAATTTAAAAACCGGTGCCAGCAAAACTGAATCCTTCAGACAACTTGATTGGTAATGGGCAATCTCTTAAACATTATTGAAATTAAACTTGCTTAATCTCATCTGGCACCAATTCTGGTCTTTGGGGAAAGTTTTGACAGCCATGTAAACATTTAAACATTGTCATCAGGGCCTAAGTTAGCCGATGATTTGTAAAAGCTCCTCTACTCCTTTGGGGCTGGACTTCTTTTAAAGTCCGTGGCTAACAAACAGCTGGGACAAAACATATTGAGTCCCACCACTTCAAAAACATAAAAAAAAAACAAAAAAAACTTTTATCTTTTCTGTCTGTCGGTGTTCGACTGACTGACAACAGCATGTTTCCATCCTGGCACCATATGCCCTCCACGTTGCTTAACAACCTCCTGAGTGGAGTCTGCAAAGGACCATAAAAAATAGGCGATCACGGATAACGCCTGATGGCCATTCTTGGCATCAGGAGGGGGGTCCCCTCCTCCTGAAGCAGGGCTAATTAACCGACAGGCTTATCTAATGATACCCCTATCTCTCTCTTTCTGTTTACGTCTCTCTCTCCCCTCAGCCTAGACCCCCTAGACATGTCTCCCCGCACAGTGACTTTGTTTTCTATTATTATTCTGGCACTGATGCCTCAGTAGGTAGTAAAAAGCCTGTTGACCATTCAGTGGCAAATGGAGAGGAGAGCTGTGACTGTGGGTAATTAAAGTTCCCCAGGTCTCAGGCCCTCGGGGGTTAAAAGGAAGGGAGGAGCTGAAGCTTTGACTGACTGAAACTAGGGCTGATGCATTGTCAGGATTTTAGAACAACAAAAAAAATAAATAAATAAATAATTACTCTACAATCACATTTGACTCCTATAGTGGCGCTTCAGTGATATGTGTATGCCTATTGTTTATGGCTCATGAGTGATTTTAATTTTTTCACTTGTTTTGGATTACTGTTTTAGGAAATCAGGTACAAGCGAACAAAAGTTGGATGAGTATTTGTCATCTGCCAACACAAATAGAAAATACCATGCAGCAGACATGGTGGTGAATAACAAAATCCTCACAGATTATCTGTTTTGCACCTGAAACCCCCAAGCTAACAAGCACATCACTTATCTTCTTTTCTACGATATTGTAATTCTGGCTTTGGCCCCATGATGAAAATCAAATGCCTTTGTCTGAGATATAAATGTTCTTACCCATGTTGTACTTCTTTGTTTCCATTCTTAAAGGTCACTCTGAAACACACAAGTCCATCAATATACCTCATTTCTCCCCCATGAACGTGAAGTTTTTAGCTTTATTTGCTCATTCTAACAAAAAAAACAAACAAACTGGTGACTTAGCACTGCATTTGTGTGTTTGGGACTCTGATATACTCCTCGCATAACCTTGACACCATTGGTTAGCATCGCATTCCCTTAATACTAAGATGCATTAAGTTCACCTATACCTCATGTTGCATATGGACCACTGCTATGCGTTGACTCAGAAGTCACAAGAGTGTTCTAGGAATGACGTCACACATAAATCAGAAAATCAATAGGACTTCCTAATTGTTGTGGTGCTAACTACCAGTAGCAATAGAAGATCTTGAAGTAAGGGTTCCCTCTGTTTTAGGCATGCAAACTCTAGTGGACCAGATTCTCAAACAGAGGTTATACCGCTCCATGCACCACTGGTTTAATGACATAAGAACTAAAAGAGCCATTAAATACTTTATACTTGCAACTTTCAACATGGCGTTGGGAAACTTGTTGAACATCTGTTTTTGTTTTTTTTCTTTAGTTTTTGTCAAATAAAATCATGTCTAGCCCTTTGATTTGTTGTGCTTATGTTTGAATAGAATTGAAATATTATTTTATTGTTGCACAATGGGGACACTAAATTGTATGTACTGTGTGTGTTCGGGGGATTTTATGTATGAAACAGGCTTTCAGAGTTTTTGTTACAAAATAAAGGAGGGATTTGGCCGTCAAAATACAGGAAAAAAAGCTAAGTCAAAGACACTAAAAAGAACTGAAAATCAACTGATTTTGCTTCAATTAACTGGTCAGTCTTCGAGCCTGTTATCGCCCAGCTTTGTTTTTTTTTTCCTCCTTCTTGCCTTCCTTCCCCTCCTCCTTTTTTGGTGGCACACTTAAGCTGGGTCAAGCAGAAACGCTAGCCCAGTTTCCGCCGCTATGGCCGATAAGGCATTGTACCTTGGCTCAGTAAACAATGGGATGCCATCTGTCCATTAGTGAAAGCACAACATGAGCAGAGAGAGAGAAATATATAAAAAGGGGAAGAAAAATGACCCATTAGTGAGTCCAGTGTGAGGACAACACAAAACACACCACCGAAACGGAGTGATGCACACTCCTCTGCAAGGGGGTAATACACAGGGGAAGTTGGCATAACATTTATGTCATGATGAATGAACAACTTTTTCTTACATTTCATTATGAACGTGTCCTACATTAGCTTTTTTTTATATATATATATATTTGGCAGCTGTTAAAGGCATCAAAATAGGAATATTTCTTCAGTATTGGGAAATAAATCTAACACAGTTTCATATAAAATTTTGACAGAAAGTGTTTTACGCTGAGATTTTAGATGAGTTAATAACGTTATAACTGTATGAACCCCCCGAGGCTTTTTCAGCATAAGAGGTGATCACAAAGACTGCCTGAGGGGACTAATGTCTGCCTCCGGCATTGACCCCAAAAAGACCTTTCCAAAATATTCCCGGAGGCTCAATTATATCTGCAACTCGCAATCAGACGTGCAAACTGTGAATTAAAGTAAAAATATATATTCAACTGCAGTTATAATAGAGGCTCAAAGGAAGTCTTATCCCCCTTTTGGGATGAGAGTTAGATCAAAAGACATGTGGTGGGGGGAAATTTCATGCATTGTCAATGAGTGGTTTTGATTAATCTGTATGGAAAAAGGTAAACTGTCAGTCTGCCAGAGATTTTTAAAAAATTAGCGTGCAATTGGTTATTTTGATGAAATCTTCTTCCAAATGTAGTTAAAAAAATCTGGATTTATACTGATATTAATTACACTTCACTGCACTCTGCTTTCTCACTATAGCATAACAATAACTTATTGCTCTTAATTTTATTTACCAGTACCAGAGTAAAGCTGTTTGAATAAAAATGCATGCCACATTTTCAGATTTTCATTTATAGACAGTTTAGAAAAAATATATCATCTTCCTTTACCCTTATAATTATGTTCTACATTTTGTCAATCCACTGAAAAAAAAACAAACAAACAAACAAAAAAAACATACTGAATTAAAGGTTGTGGCTTTATTGTGATAAAATGTTGACATAAATGAAGGTGTATGAGTACTTTAAAAGACACAAATAGAATAGAATAGAATAGAATTCAACTTTATTGTCATTGCACTGTTACAAGTACAAAGCAATGAAATGTAGTGTCTTTTAAAGTATTTTATTAAATATCCACCTTCAATTGCTTTACTTTAGCCATTGACCACAACGTGTTATGCAAATTTATACGCACAGACTTTGTTGGACTGCTTAATAGTCCCTCAGTCCAAAAAAACATTGGCTTCAAGCATAAGCTTCTATTTTCCCCTTTCTCTGTCTCCCTCTGTCTGCGCTCCCTCTCCTCCTTTTTTCTATCCATACCCCTGTCTCTGTAGCTTACTTTTGTTTTTTATTTCTACTTTTTTTTTTTTTTTTTACTTTCACACCCACTGAGGAAACTGCTAGAAGTGGCAGCATCACAGGTTCTCAGCAGAGAAGGCGTAACAGGTACAAATGCCTGCTTTTGAAGACTCGGTGTGGTGCGATCTTGGCACTCCAGGGACACTGAAGAAGTGCTCTAAAGAAACTGATTCAGGAACAGTCGTGCATCAGCATCAGAGCTTTAGAGTGTAGCATGTATGAATGTGTAAGTATATCAGGTACATAAAAGGCATGTTAGTTCTAGTCCAGGTACATGGACATTTGTTTAGTTTGTGTGTGATAAATGTGTGGAGCCTCATGGGTGTCCTGCACCTGATGCCGGCGGGGGAGCCCCACACAGATCTCACTTCCATCCTCTGGGCAAAGAAAATCTCCCTGAGCGTTTTCAGCAAGCAATCTATCTGCTTCTTAGGTTGTAATTCTCTCTTCAAGAGTGAAGCTGAAAATTGACAAGATGTAGAGCATGATGTAAGAAAAACACGCAAGCTTTGGGAATGTTTTTATGAGAGCAAGTGCAGAAAAAAAAATCATATTTTTTTTATAGATTTTGCATAACTTTGCATGTCTTTTTATTGAGTCTTTCATACCCGAGAGTTTAATGTGATATGGCTTCTCTTTCAGTAATTGTGTGTGATAGCTTGAACAGGTTTTTCCACAAGTGCTTCACCTTCCAAAATTATTGGCAGTGCAGATAAAGAGCCTAGCAATGATTTGTTACTTTGGAGGCTTGCTGACCCCTGTCTGCTCTAGTGCTCTGATAATAAGCTCTGCTGACTTTTTTCTTTGTCTTTTACTACTGTCGTCATAGTATATGGTGACAAGGTGAACCTAGATCCTAATCCAGCATTGTTTGCCACAGTTTCAGATGTTAAACTTTTCTAATTACTGGTCTAATTGTATTATGCTGGTACGTTTGGGTAAGTAGATATTTTCTAGTATCCATTTCCTGCATTTGATTTGTAAGGACTGACTGAATGGAGTGTGAATCACCTGACTGGCATGTTGTCTGTCTTTTCTTTCCCATATTGAAGAGTGGCTAAGAGAAATGGGGCTTAGTGTCAGATCATATTTTTACACAGGAAAACAGGAAGTCTATAATTGCAAGTTACAAGCCGCCCCGCAGAGATCAACTGAAAAAGGTAAAGTATGGTCATATTCAATGAAGTAGAATATGCTTTCAAATGAGGCCTGATAGTTATATTAAAAGTACCTTTTTGAAAATAACCTGTAAGCATATGGTTCATTAATACCACATTTCTGTTTTTATTGGTCTGAATAATTCTAAATTTAAATGTCAGGTTCTGATTACCAGCAAGTGGAAAATCCTTACATTTAACAGAAATAAAGGGTTTCGAACATATGTTTCTGTATAGAGTTCTCAAATTGTCAGGCTCTTCAGTTGTTTGAGTTTGTTTTGGGTTTAGTTCTTTGGAATCCTTAATTCTTTCCATTAGTTATGCATTGTTGCTATTTTTACCTCGGTTCCTTCTTAGTGATTCAAGTTATGTTTACTACTTGTGTCTAGTCCTTTTGCTTAGATACTGTAGTTATTATGTTTCTTTTATCTTATTATTTTGTTAGATTAATTCCCCAGTGCTCAGTGTGCTCTCCCTCGCCCCCTATGTCACTTACTCTTTCTTTCTCTCTCCTCAGCCTGTCTTCTGCTCTCCTCCCACACCTGAAACCCGTTAGTTCATTAGTCCAGGTCTTTTGTTCAGCATTAAGCCTCTCAGTACTTAAAGCACCTCATTCTCAGTTGCTCCTCACTGGTTCCTCCCATACTCTCTGTACGTCCTTGCTGGTTATTTCATAGTGGATTATGTTTTGTTTTTTTCCTGTCCTGGCTCCCCATGGTTTTGTAAGTTTGCATTTCCATCATTTTCATTTTAATCTTCTAATTCACTTGACTCCTTAGCCTCCCAACACATGGGTCTGCTACAACCTTCACACATCATGACACAAACTCTTTAAAGAGATGTCTGAAGCTGATTATTTAAACAAACATTGAGGTTATGTTACTGCAATAAAAATGTAATTTATTTAAGGCATGTATGTTTTACAGTGATGCAAATAATTCTTCACTGAGCTGGAATTTAAAGATATAATTCAGACACAAGCAGATTAAAATTAAAAGTAAACTGAAGACATGGCTTCAAACTACATCCAAATAATAATAATAATAAAAAGATAAATATAAAACCCACAGAACTCCATAGTACATTAGTTTGCTACTTTTACAAACTACACATTTGACAAGCTGTTTCAGATAAAGAGTACATTGTCATTACTGTTCTGTGAAAGGATCGGACCATAGATTACACTACTGCTTGTCCAAGAAGTTTAATAATCTTGTAACATGTTAAACAGATAAATCCTGAAATACATTTAACACTTGATACTCTTAGGTGGTTGATTTATCCACATTTCATTTTTATTGACTTTGTGCAAAATCAGATTATTCATTTTCCAATCAAAAAGTCTTTGATTTTTCATTAGTGTGGTGTCTGATTATATTTTTATTGATATTTCACTGTAAGTATAGTAATAGTTAGACTTTGTCTCACTAAAACCATTAAAACATTATGCAGTTTGATGAAAACAATAATGACACATTTGGAAACAGGTTTTGATCGCAAACAGAATTGTAAAGATATGCTCCATATGTTGAGGAAAAGCATAAAAAAATTGTTACAGTTCCTGAGGGAAGATGGAAGGTCGGGGGAGGTGCAAGTTTACTTGCTGACTTCAAAGTCTATGCTGTCACTAACATTTTCTGACCTTTTTACCCCCGCAGACCACACTATTATATTGGTGTTTCTATGTACTGTAACTCTAGACGCTTTGACCAAAGACGACACAGGCTGAGGATTGGAATTTGAATTATCTCTAAATCTCTCAGCTTGCTTAACTTTTACTTTATTTAACCCCCATTCCCTCCTATCTACCCTTCAGTGACGATGGTTTAGGGAAGATTCCTCAAAACGATTGGAACAAAATAAATGGTGACGTAGTCTCAGGGCCTGGAGGCATAGTTGACATGAATTCAGATGCTATCTGCTACGTGGTGTTTACGCACCTAGCGATGCTGCAAGACCATGAAGAACTTTTCCTTGCAGCACTAAATTACAGAATTTACATGTTTAAACTGCGGTTAGTCATATATGCTGAATGGTGTCGTCAGTAAAACCAAAGTCGGTGGGACCTAATTTGATTCAAAGCATTTTATTGAATTAAACCATGCGGGTTTTCGAGCTACTCAATCATTTCATGAATGCCATTTTAATGTTTAAAGCATACACATCCCTTCTGCTCATACGCATGTGTTTGTTTGTCATCTATTAGTCCCCAACAATATTAGACTTCCTGTGTTTATGCACCTTGTTACTTTCTAGTAACCAGAGATGATGTGTGATGTCACATGGAATCTCATCTGCCTACCATTTCAAGTCTGCATGTGTGTTGTGTGTGTCTAAGGTCATGCCTCGATGCCTATCTATCTTTTTGTGCTGCAGTGCCTTAGGGAAGCTACTGAAATCTGATAAGCTGAGCAGGAGTGTATATACCTGCCTGCTTTACCATCGCTGTGGAGACAATACACCTTGGGGTTCACATGCATGTGAGCGTATGTGGGGACAGACATTAATCTGAACAATTCCCCATGTTACTGAAGCATCCTGCAACAGATGGAATGCATGCACGTTCAATGCATTTGGTTGATTATCTTGTAGCCTGGACTGGCTGCTTTGTGAGTCCCAGACAACAGTATGCCAAGCAGCTTGGGAAGCCAAGTTATTTCAGCTTCCCAAGCAGCATATTCTTTCAAATATTTTATATACTGTAAAAAAAAAATTAAAAACCTGCATATAGACAATTCTTTTTGGCAAATAATTTCTGTAAACATCGCAAATAGTGAACCGCGGCTCCAAGCTAATCTGCTAGATTTGCTCCTTTTATCTCCGCAAGGCATAGTTGTAAAACTGAAGAGAAAATACACTGGTGACTGACTATGTCAACAATTTCCAAACAACTACAAGTCCTGGAAAAACACAGGATGACACATAAAGCTAAAGAACTCCACTAAAGGAATTTCAGTTAGTTCGAGGATGACGATTGCTGCTGAGAAACTATTGGCAACAAAGGTCTGTGTGAGTATAAAGGGCTTATATGGTGTTGTATTCCATCAGTATCGCCGTTTTCAACTCGAGTAGCTCAAAATTGCTAAATCAGCTAAAATCAAGGGTTCTCACTGACCCTCTGTTAGCAAATCCAGGCATAAAGAATGTTTTCAAGAATCAAACTGTTCAAAACAGTCCTCACTTACTGACAAGGCCATAACTTTCTGTCCAAAGGCAGCTGAGTGGAATAATAGAAAAAAAAAAAAAAAAAATCTCTTTCCACAGATCCACCTGTATTCCAGGTTTCATGAAATATTTCTGAAAGTCAAACAAACTAACTGAAACCTTTGATGGAGGATAAAGGGAAGCAGGACAATTCGTATGCTATGCATGTGCAGCCTCATCTGTTTCTTCAGTCTTCACTTAGAGGAGAGCCTCTCGGCTTAGAAAAACAAGCTGAGGGTTTTATTCACATTATACAAGCTTGTCTAACCCACTTAAGAGTAAACACAAAATGCTACTCAGTTTTTTTTTTTATCAACGGCTCTGCCTGCCAATGCAAAGATAACCGAGCTTTAACTGCTGCGGGTGATCTGTCCAAAAGCTAGCAGGGAATCAGTCGTTGTACAGGGCAGCTGCCCCGTGAGAGCACGCTCTGTCCAAACGTTCATTGTTTCAGAAGAGAAACAAAGCAAACCTTTCTCATTTTTGTGGCATTTTTCAGAAAAAAACTTTCATTTTTGCAGACATTAGAAAGAAGACTCAGATTGCTGGGTGTATGCACTCATAAGACCCTCGCAAAAAACATGCAGTGACTTATATATGCAGGCAATTAAATGCACATGTGCGTGTGCGCGTCAGTGTGCCCAGGATGTGAAATCCAGAGCTTTTCATTTATCCCTCGTTAAGTGTCCTAATTCAGGAGAGCAAGCTCGGGCAGGTTCTTTAGACTGAGCCTCTGTCTCATGCAATCTTCATTGAAGGCTTTGATGTCTGACCTCTGCTCCTCTCATTGTAGGTGGAGAAATTAAGAGCTGGATGAGCTTAAAGAGACTAACGGTGAGTCACAATAAAGTGCAAAATGAGCTCAAGATATAAAAGTTTACCACGGTATAAAATGATGTGTTGCCTGTAGGACTTTAAGTGAATCTGCTTACACATTTGGTGTCATTATCATTGCATAGTAAGGACATAGAATCAGAACCTCTAATCTAACTGATTTTTTAAAGAGTATGCATGTTGTTATTTGAAACAATTGTGCAAATGACTTGAGTGCTTCAGAGAACCAGTCTGACTTGGCGAGTTGGTCACGTCAGAGCTTGATGACTCTATTCAAGCTTTGTCTCACTGAAGCAACTTTTTTCACGTAATTTATATATATATATATGCATCTTTTACTGAGACATAAAATTTTTCCTGAATATGTTGAAAAAATGTTTATTTAGAAACATTTTTTCTAAATGTATAAATATATACATTAGTCTGGCTCAGATACTCATTTGTATTTTTCTTTACTTGCCTCTGCCTCCATTTTTCTTTTCATTGCCGCAAACTTCTCCATCTGTCCTCCTCCATCAGCTCCATCCACCAAACTATTTCTTCTGTTGTGTTAAACAGGTGGCCTATTGGCTAATTTTAGCACTGCTGCCACCTAGTGGCTGGAGGTGTGTATTTATCAAGCATGAATAAGGACAATAATGAAGTCCTCCTTCCTGTCATGTCCCCTGATACCTAACTGCGCCCCATTATTTGAGAAGTCCTGCCTTTACTGAATAAAGCCACTAACAAAGCTTCAGTTAGTATCTGTTTTGGTGCTTTCTATTACATAATTACATTTAATGGCTATTTCACAGTTTTTAAGGCATTTAGACTGTTTGATCCACATTTGCTGATGATCTAAAACAAAACCCTATTGATCTAGTCTTAACTATATCATTCTACACTGAACAGAGATTCTTTAAAATAATTTTATATTTATGAAACTCACTGCGTTTTTGAAAACATTAAAACGGGAGAATGTCAATGTTGACAAACAAGACAAAATAAGTATTGTCCAACCTGTAAAGAAATATTGTACTCTAACAGATTATTTAATACGAAGGTTGCAATTTTATTTATTTATTTTTTTTCAGAACAAAACAATAAGGATTTTTAGTTTTCCCAGTTAATCCACAGACTAAATAAATTGTCTGCCTCTTGTCGCTTTCACTTCATAACTTTGGCATCAGCTCTATCTACATTTGTCTTTTTTCAAATGACCCCCAGTGACAGTCCGTTGTTATCAACCCTCTGATCCCTCTCAGGTCAAAAAGTCAGAAGACTGCTTCACGAAACAGACAAGAACCATCTTCTGAAGCTGCAGCTAAATGCCTCCATTCTTCTCTAAGACGCGTAGACGCAGACGGCTTTCGGAGACGCGGCATTAGCACTGAGAAGGAGGATTTGTGGATGGGACATTCTCTCTTCCGTCACTTCGTGACAAAGGCAGGTGGGAGCAAAGCCTCACAGCGGCACTTGAACGTGCAATGATCCAATCAGAATGTGAGCCCGTGACTCCAAAACCTCCATCTGTTCCACCCCAAAAAAACCCAGGTCCACCCTTTCTGAGCCTATGTGACATATTCATCCAGAGAACACCGAGCTTTAATCTGCCATGGCGCTACTTTAAGGCACAACAAGTCGCCCCACGTCACCCTCTTTCATCAACTTAGTTTGTCAGTCGAAACCTTTCACGGTCCAGAATCTTGTCCAGTCTGACTCAAGAAACTTGCTGTGAGCCCTTTAAATAGTCTGGCAAGAGTGATTCTCCTTCGTTGTCATCCTCATTGTATGCTGTAAGGGAAAAACCTGGTAAAATCAACACACTTTTCTTTTAGGTAAACACATGTGAACCTCTACATAAAAAAAACAAAACAGCACAGCTGAGATTTTTTTTTTGCAGTCAGCCTTTGTAAGCACCAGTAAGATTCCATTAAAATCACATACTCAATACAGTACATGCAAATGTCGGGAATGAACTAAAGAGGATATTTTTAATACTCGTGTTTTTCTTTTTACCCTGTATAATCCTTCCTAGTGATTCCAATGTCTGGCCCCAGATAAAGCACTGAAACCACTTTCCTCTTGAAAATCTTAACTGCACACTACTATTTAAGGGCATTTAGTGGTTTGTGGCAACTGGCTCTAAATTGCAAAAACATTTGCACAGCAATACTCCAATACTTCGTCTTGGAAAGCAGTTTCTAGATCAGGGTTTTATTGTGTTTGTTGATGACTGCCGTCTTTTTATGTGTTTTGCTCCATTGCTTCACTCCTCGCCCCGTTCTGAGAGGAAAAAAAAAGAAAAAGAAACAAAGGATAGGGTAGGAGAGGGGGAAAAAAAAGAACATTCCACTTGTTAATTCGCTGATCTCACCCTCAATCGATTCAGATGCGTTTGTCACTGTTGCGGCAGATTGAATGGGCCCCCCAAAAAAGAACATGGAAGCAGTAAAAGCAAGAAAGGTTTAATCTGAAGTTGTGAATGACAATATTGATTTGACTTTTATCTTTTGACAGGACAGGATAACAGCTCAGTATCAAATGTAATGGGGGCCATAACTGTCCCGATGTTCTGTCTTTCCTACACATTCTCGGTCTGCTACCATTTATAGCTCGTCATCAGCTTTCCATTTTGTTTATGTTGTGATGTGTTTAAATCACGTCTTCTGTGTGGTTTGAAAGAAAAAAAAATTGTGGGCACCTTATGTTGTCTGAAACTACGTGAACAGGCTTTAGCTGAAAGAGAATAAACCTTAGTGCAGGGAGCCCAAGAAGGAAACTCATTTCTGCAAGTGAGGGTGGAGGCATTTGCCTTTAGAGGGCCTTGTGGACACATTAAGGCCTATTTGCATGTCCATAACGCTAACAGAGAACCCCAGCACTGCACTTAGGCTCACTGGAGCTGTAGGTGTAAATATTGCTGGGAAGCAGAGCATTGAATGTAGCTTTAGAGAGAAATAATGAGTCCCAACGATAAGCTTGTTATGGATGATTTAAAACACGTAATGTCCATTAAAGGTTTCTTTGGAAATCTTTCGTCTCCTCTGCAACTGGTGCTTCTATATAAATCGAATTACTACAGCAGGGTGAATGACAACAGTGGGTCTTGCAAAAATGATCAATATTGCATAATTGTGCGTCACGTTGCATTTTATTGGGAGTGGGTAATAATAGATTGGAAGGGAAACATGGTTATATTTTTAGAAATAAAAATCTGAAAAGTTTGCTGATATGTATTCTGTCCTCTTAAACCTGCTTTTACTGCAGCTATGGCTGTGAGTGGTGTTGATGAATGGCTAGGAAAGTGGATCAATTCCTTTTTTTACCCCAACATCTAAGCCAGATTGGGTGGAGGGATCTTGAAAAAGTCATTTCTTGTACTTTCAAGACTGAAATTTCCACTGCACATTTCTGACACCTGAATATGATTTGATCTAAACGGTCGTCACGTCTCTTGCTATGTTTAAGGTTGCTGGCCTAGTGAAAGTTGAACCTCCACTGCGAAATATTTCACTGCATTTGTCATGTGCTTGCAATATTATAATAATTTGTTCACAGAACAGATGCATTTGTAGAAATACATCTGTATTTTAAGATCTGAAGGCAAGTGACTGCACTTAGTTTTACTCAGTGGTGTCAAAGTAAAGTGGATTGAATACTTGTGAAAACTAAATATTTCAGTTTTTTTTTTTTTTAAAGTTTTTTTTTCCCTTTTACTTCACAATTACGCAGCAGTTTTAGCACATTTTCAAAGCATTATGTAAGGCAAATACAACAGAATAAAGTCAGTTCTGCAGATCCCTGATGTTAGTGTGGAATTTCCAGCTCTTAAAACTGACCTTTCTTGACCATCCAACGAACCCCTCCCACGTCGTATTTTCAAAAAGAAAGAAAAAAGACCTTTCTTTTGTCCTGACCACCACAATTAAGGGCCGTGGCTCTGAATAACAAAACAGATGCCGCTCCTCGCAAGGTAGCCTCAGGTTTTGTTTACACTCTGAGACATCAAAGACATTGCTGATTTATTTTTTTTTTAAGCCCCTCCTGCTCAGGTAGTCATCTTAAAGTATAATCTCTTTAAAAAACTGTAAAACCCATTAGGGTGACACCACTTGAATCATAACACAAGAACAGAGAGAGAGAAAAAAAAATGAAACTTTGTGACGGAGGCCTGTCACGTGCATTTAGAAACTCACAGGAATGAATATTTAGCCTTAAAATTTCCCGAGATATGCTTCCAATAATTGGCTGGAAAGATGACTGCTTCCTTAGCAAACACACTCAGGGTGGTTTAAATAACATAATGTGTGTTTAAAGAAAATATGTGACGGTGTTAATGTGGTCTGAATGACTCTAAAACAACTACTGAGCAAGCAAAACAAACAGACCTAGCTAACTGCCGTGCCTTTGGGGAGTTGCAAAACATAATTCAAACCCAAATAAATAGTCTACAATGTTTGGTAACCATCTTGTGCATTCAGGCCAGAGGTGACTGCTTGGACCCACTTAATACCATCTTGTTACGCAAAAGGTCAAACAATATTCTCAGCTTTATTGTGTTTTTTTTTTATTTTACCCTGCTATCCTAACCATCAGCCATCACTTTCTCTCCATTTCTTTTCCTCTCCAATACTTTCTCTTCCAAGTCTCCACCCTTCCCCATTTACACTTTCTGACTCGACTACAACACACATGAGCACACGCATGCTACCATCAACATGCTGGTTATAGTCAGCGACGTTTAAAAAGCCTCAACTCCTGAGGGGAGAAAATATTCCACTTTCAGCCCCCTCGCTGTGTACCGTCCCCTGGTTTCTGCTCTGTCATGCCACATCACATTCAATCCCCTAAGCCAAGCTAAGTTGTAAGGTGCTTGTATGAAAGTCAGACTGCCCACTTTGACTGTCATCTGAGCGTGAAGCACTTACCCACCTCACCACGTCCAACCTGGTATTTAAAGAAACCCTACAGTGCCATCGTTCAGCCCTGGCCGTCACTCACAGGCTTCAACCAGCTGGGGTCTTTTAAACAGCAAATATGAAAACAGACAGTCTCTGCATTTTTTTTTTTTCTTGTATTGATTTTCATTTTGCCATTCATTAGATTTGACCTTTTAGTCTCATACAATTACTGGATTCAGCAGAAAATTATTCTCATTTGGGCTAAAGCTTCTTACGCCACAGCAGACTAATGAAATGTTTTTTAAGGTGGGTTAGGAGCTGCTTAAGGCACGTTGACCCACTCCATTTATTCAGTCCTACAGGAAGCTCTGGGACACATTATTGCCCTTAGATGAGGAATTAATTTACAACAAGACATTGTTGAATTGTAAATGAATAAATGTATAAAACATGACATGACGACGCAATTTCACTACGGCTTTGTTCGAAATGCTAATTAATGCAAAATGTTGATATAGAAGGCCACAGTATTTTATTATAGCCCTATTTCTTTTGCTATGCAAAAAAGTTAATATCTCCAGAATCCTTTTTTTTTTTTTATCTCACTAACATCTTTCAAATCATGGGACAAAATTTGACTATTTACTATTCATTAGTAAATAGAAAAAATATATACATAGGTTAAGGTAACTACACATACATAACAATTGCCATTATGGAGATATTTTGGGTCACTCTTCTGTAATCTTTTAATTCAGCCTTCTTGGCAGGTTTATGATCATATGCAGCATGTTGAAGTTTGTGGCAAAACATGTAAATCATAATTAAATCCTGTTCTTTATCAGTCACTAATGCACTCTTGAATTATTTTTGATAAACTGGCCATTCCTGGGACGTTTCACCGCAGTTGAACGCTTTCCGTGTTTGTGGATTAGAAGTTTTCACTGTGGTTTGGTGAAGTTCCAAAACCTTGGAAATTATATTTTTGAGACTGATGCACATCAGAGACTTTGTTTTTCAGATTAGACAATGAAATGTTTCTGTCTGAGATTATGTGAACATACTTCACGTTGCCATACAGGTTAATATTTAGGTGAAGATTTTCATCTATATTTATCGCTTGACAGCATTTGTTTCATGATTTGGCATGGGTTAAAATTTCTTTTTTCATACAAGACCAGGTGAGTTTGGATCATCCCTACGCCCCTTTAATATATGATTAGTTGAAAACTGCATTTTCTATTTACTTTGTCTGAAACTGAAATTTCACCATTTGAAACATTTAAGAGTGGCAGATAAGAAGATATCCTGGCATTCTTTTTCATGAACCTAAAATCTTTTGTTTCTTTTCTTCCTGTTGCCTTTTCACTTAGCTGCTCAGCAACCTGTTTACCCTAAAAAACACAAATAATAATGGGGGGGAAAAAAACAAGCAAAACCAAACCTTCACACCACAGAGAGAAAAGAAGATGGAGACAATTTTTATTTTAATGAGGATGACAAATACAAGGGTTTTCTTGTAAATCATCACGTGATTTACAAACTCAGTAAGGGCTTCCTGCCTGAGCTAGGCAGGCCAGCGCATACCTAAATTATTAACGAAGCTGGGGGCACCCAGAGGCACAACTTTGATGATGTTATAAACAGGGGAGAGGACAAGGTGCCTTCTCAGCAAAAGATTATAGGACCTCTCACCTCCCCCCTAAATCCCCGACCTCAAAAAAACACTAATTACCCACCTCCAATGGTGCGAAGGAAAGACGGGAAGAAGAGAGGAATCATCTAAAGAAAACTTGACAATCTCACCTTCTATGCATACAGCTTGTTAAGCTAAGTATACAGCGGAATGATGCTATGGCGCGTAGGTACAAAGCTGAACTTCTTCTACTCATATTAAGGAATAAAAATCTTGCTGTTCTAATCTTGCTAATAGCGAAGGAGTTTGTGGAACAGTTAGCCACTCCAGAGGATTGCGGCCAAAGTCCTATTCCAGAATTTCCTCACTGATGTCATGTTTTCTTCTTCTCCTAGTAATGTTCAGTTTTTAACCCAAGTGCATCTAGATTTTATCTGATGTAGCATTTTACACTGGTAGGTTGATGTTTTGTTGTTTCTCTAATTCGTGTGAGAATGCATTTATTTATTTTTAAATTGACTATCTTGATTCTGGGTGGTTGTGTGTGCATCTGCAGCTCTCTGAGCCTAATCAACTGTCTTTGGTAAAAAAAAAAAAAAAAGCAGCAGATATTTAAAGTAACTTCTTTCCAGAGTTTGTATTTGAAAAAATTTAATATTTTTCAAGTGGAGAAATAAGGACATCCAGTGTCTCCATCCAAAAGATAATGGACAAACTAACGGTCAAGATCAAGACGATAATTTATTCATCTTGTATCTGAATATTCTCATAAATAAGACTCTCAACTCTACAGGTCTTGTTGCATTATAGTGTTAGTAAACTCAAAAGTGAGCTGCAAAGTCTCCGGTGGGAATGAGATAAAGAGTCATGATTTCCCCTGTGAAAATATGCTCCAAATTAAAAACCAAAAAGAGATCCCTAGTGTCTTTGCTCTGAATTCAATACCGAGTCTATTGAATTTGTCATTAAGCAGATCATATCTTCCATTTCAGGATGAGAATTGTGGAGCATAATGAGGTCCAACATCAAACTTTACATCAGTAAAAAGCAATTTAAATGTAATATCAGCGATGCTGACTTGTAGACTGAAAGAAAACCCACATCCTAGTTGACAGACTGAACAGACTAGTTTTTAACTTCCAGTCCTTAAGCCTAAATTATGTCCTTCAAATGTCAGTAATTTCTTGAGTAATAAAACTGCAAAATTATTTAAAAAACATAAATTAAAAAAATGTATGTCAACTCAAAGTTTGTCACATAACGAATCATCACCAGATGAGTACACTTTAACACATATGAGACTGACATCCTCTGATCTTTGATCTCTGTTGTCTTAATTTCTCCAAAAAGTACAGATAGTTTCATCTACATCACTGCCATTAAGCATTCTTCACACATGTTGTAATTTGTGATTCTGAATATTTCTACAGCAATCAGAATTTATTGTGCTGTGCAAAATCTGAACTTCTGCGATTGCTTTTAAAACAAACATGAGATCTTGCTACGTTTGTTTTTTTTTTTTGTTTTTGTTTTTTTAGGGGGTGTGTGTGCTTGAATGGATTCTATGATTTAACTAGGTAAATTGTTAAACTTGATATTAAAATATCATGAGATTGTATATTGTTGATTGATGAACGTAAAAGAGTCCATAAATGGAATTTACCTCTGAGGCATCAGATATCATTGAGAGGAAATATTACATTTCACAATGTTTTTTCCATAACATCTTATGTGGTTGGATTAAATTCAAAAACATCTATCAAATCTGCCACAATACACTTAGAATAGGCATATCCGTTTGCAGGAGGAGGAAAAAAAAAATCATTTGAGAACATATTATCTGATGTGTTTCATAATGTCACTCTTTTACTTTTTCTCCTCCTTTGTTCCTCATACTGTTCTGTCTTTTATTGTTGTCTTTCACATGAGAACAAACTTGTGAATGTTGAGAAGGCAATGAGTGATAACAGAAACACAGCCCCGGGACATTTCGGAGATGCCATGTGTCAAAATCGCACCAGTGCATCTGATGGGTAATGAGAAAAAGACTTCCTCCTTTTACCACATGTGACATTTCAAGTCTGACTAAAGCTAAAGCTTTTGGTTCAAACAACGCCATTTTCTCTTCCGCATCCTCCATCTCTGCAAGTCCCGGGAAGCGGTTGAAGCTCAACACAAGGCCATTTGTGAGGGATGAGCTTTTAAAGTGCACAGAGAATGCTTTCATACATTTCCCCCATCATGGTAGACCAGAAAATTGGAAAAATTGTGCAAAAAGAAGAATGGGGAGCCTCCCAAACTCTGGTCTTGAACCAGAAAGTTCGGGCAAAGTGAAGGGAGGCGTTGACGTGGAGTCGTGGCCACACAAAAAAGCCGGATCATTGCATAGCTCTGGAATGCCAAAAAAGCATAGACACCCTCAGGGAATTTGGTGGCATATGTAAGTCTCTTGTCTGTTGCTTCATCCTTCTTCTTTCTTCTCGAAAGATAAAACTTGGACAGTGGTGTCAGATTAGATGACAGCCAGAGAAGTCAACATTACGCTGCCGTGTTTACTTTTCATAGACTTTTGAGAAGTTTCCGATTTCATGTGGTCAAACCCAAACAGAACCAAAACATAAAGGTAAATGATTGTAGTAAATGCTCCAAAGCCCTGCTTTCAGTTCATAACCCTTACTTCTGTTTAGCGTTGCGACACTGCAGTTATTATTATCCCCCCAGACACGTATCTTGAACTCACAGCACCCAGTCGCACAACAATAAGTCATGTGTTGAATCCTTAAAATGAGTGCGATGACATGGACACCAAAGCATGCAGTCTGAGAGGAAAGTGATGTCAACGCTGCCATCTAAAACTGTATCTGTTCAAATCAAATTAGATCTATGGCGCCCTGGCACACTCAATTACCCGAAATACTCCAACCCAAAATACCGCCAAAGACAAGTCTTTTTGACATCAGGGAGGACAAGTGGTGGCCTAATAAAGTGTCTCGCACAAATGAATTGTCAGACCAAGATGGCTTTACTGCTGCACAGATGCTATGATGCCTTTTATTTCTTTAGATTTCATTGCTTAGTACATTTTAAAATAACTATTGCAACTTACAATGATGACCTGACTACTTCCCCTCCCCCTAAACCTCCGTCATCCGATGAGACGGGCCATATTGATTCGTTACTGCCAGTTTGGCTGACTTCACTTTTTAGTCGTAATGCCGTACGTCTCAGAAATGGCCCGGTGTGCTTTCTCTGCAGCAAATAATTAGTTTGCCATTCGGGGGAAAGTTAATATTTCTCAAGTTAAAGCGAAGCTTATTTGTTTCCTGGACAGGTTGTAATGGATAACCCGTGAGGCCAGCATGTTAGCGCATACACATATGCAAACAGTAGCACTCCTAATGAAAATACAAACTCCCGTCCACTCCCCAGGAGGCCTACGGTCAGACAGAGAGTGACACACAAATCTATCCCCATTCCCTACATGACAGACTGGGTGGGCGAGTTGAGCAGCTGTCTAATCAATAGTCATCAGTGACCTTGTTCACTTCAAACATGACTGTAAGACACAGTAAGTCAGCAAATGACACATTTGTGTAAATTTACATGTGAATTCATTAACAATCTAAATGTGTGCTTCTGATATGTTTGTATATTAAAAGTATTGCTAACCCTTTGTTTTAAAGAAAATACAAACAATGATCAAATTTACTACTGGGTCACTGATCAGTTTTATATTCCAGTCACAATTTTGTTATTTTAATGGGCCAGTCATTGTAGGAAAGGCTTTAGTTCAATTTGCTGCCCACTTCTGTTTATTGGAATCAGTTGTTGATATATGTCAGCCCACATCTGGTTCAAGTCTACATGCATCTGCAGAACCAGAACCAAACATGGAGAAGCAGCTTTCTGATTTTTTATTTTATTTTTTTTTGCTCGTCTAATTTTCAGCAAACGTCCAGAAAGCTGCAAAACAGCTGAGTTCCCTTTAATCAAGGCGACAAAGCCACTTGTTTAGCTTTATCTTTTGATTAATAATAACTGGAACATTGATCAGTATATTTGATGTATATGAAGATGATTATACTCTGGATTATTCTGATGTTACAGCTTTGGACAAAGTGTAACATCTGTTGCTTGTTCACGTTCAGCTTCCATAAATTTTTATCTTTCTAGATTCCGAGCCAGCAGACATGGCTGATCTCTTAAACTGTTTGCTGTTGCTCTTAAACAAAATCATAAAATACAACACAAAATAACTCAAAGTTTTGCTCGAATACATTAAATACAGGCAGACATCCTTCTGAAAAAAAGCCTTTTGTATTTGATTTGGTTGATTTATTCAATAGTCCACGTAGACATGAAAAACATGAGACAAAAACAACAACAAAAAATGATAATTTTGTAAAAAACTTCTGTCAGACCTGCATAGCAGCGTTTGGTAGCCAGTAGCGTATTGCAGTGGCAGAAGGATGTGACGACATACAATCAATCTGTTCGGGGAGCATCACAGATGACACTTAAACTTATATTTCATAACTTGTCTTTACAACATTTTGTACATACTGTTGTACTACGGTAATAAATATACATCTTTCTCATTGGCATCAAAAGGTGGGATATCGTAAAAAAAAAAAATAATTAAAATGCTGGTGACTAATAATAATAACTTGTAATGAACATATATTTTTAAAAACAGCCGGCAGAATGGAGTGAGGAAACTCTAAGTGCCACTTTGACAAAAACAAACAATTGTTTGCTGATAAATAAATCATAATCAATGAAAGCACAAACGCTAATAAAAGGAGAACCTTCCATCACACTGGCTGAATGTGCGAGCTCTGGCACACTCGGAGTGTGTGAGAGAGAGGTGTTAATTGCTGTGCTAATTAGGTCCTGATTGTATTGCTCTTGTTTTGCACTTGCAGGTGATTAAAATTTCAACACAGCACATTATTTGGCACTGTTAACAGGTGCCAAGCTCAGCACACAGCCCAGACACACATACACAGAAAAAGAAGGGATCACTCCCATTCACACATATCCACAATCACACACATTTATTAATGTATCTTCAGAGGGCTATCATGAGGTCTGCTGCTTTCCTTTTAAATATGATTGCACTTGATTAGATTTTTAAAAAATGTAAGTAATTAAAAACTAGAGTAGGTGAAATTAACAGAACTTCTTCAAATGAAAGATTGGACTGATTCCAGGCCACGTAAAAAGAGTTGTAGCATTTTCCCAAAAAAAACAACTGTTTTTCTCTTATTTAATTGTTTGTGCAGTATATCATCACCGACATACATATGCAGCATTTATTGGGGTTGATATTTTTGCGTTTGAAAGGTGCCCCATGTCATTTGTTTCAGTTTGTCCAACTTGCTTGAATGATGCTGGTAACAGAAATAAATCATGCTTTAATTCAGAGAGAAATTCTGCAATTTTATCGTCCAAATGTGAAATTTTAGGTTATTGTATTCACCTTTAAACAAAAAATATTTACAGTTCTTATTTCTTTCTAATTTCCATATTTTTTTCAAATGTGGAAAAAAGCATCACAGCTTGGACAAAAAAAAACAAAAACAAAACAACCTATTAGAATAAGGGCCATGCATAAATGTACAATTAAAAACCTTTTTTTGTGTGTGTTTTTATAAGACTGTCTACTTTGAAGCTATTTAATCATGTTTGCAATGTTGAAACTGGTTTTAAAAAAGCCTTATAGTTTGACCAAATTTGCATATTTTTCTCCCATTTCACAATATAAAATCTAATTAGGGTGGGATGAAACAAAGTAAGAGAACCTTCTCAAGAAGCAACAGTGTCATCACTAGTGATGTGTTTTGTATTTCAAAGGATGCGCTACAGTCAAGACGGTTGTGTCTCTGTGGGTTTATATTGACATAAAGCCTGGGAAAATACGCACCTGTTCTGAACATTGGAAATATTAGGTGATCTATAAACTAGAGGCTCAGCATTTTCGCTAAACTTCTTTCTGTATATCTCTCCTTCTTTTTCTTTTTCTTTCCTTCCTTCTTTATTTCTGTTTCCGTCTGATGATAGATTTCGCGCTTGCATGAGAGGATAGATGAACTAGCTGTGATGCAGACTGATTCAAAAAAAAAAAAAAAAAAAAATCTGAATTTGCAAATGACATTTCTTTGCTGTAAAGGTCGGCCTAAAGCAACGACTTCCATCTCTGTGAACAGAAGAGTTACTCACACAAGAAACCTTCCAGGGGCCACAAATCCCCAGAACCTCAGAGTCACTCTGTTTTAGTCACCATTTATCAAAGTGTGTCACCTCCTCCATCACTTAGCCCGTGGAATTTAACAAAGTCAGCGCAGCTTCAACTTTTATTAACTTTCATGTTTTATGTAGCTGCTATTGATTGAGCTCTGACACAATAAACAATCTCTGAACATGTTACATGGAGTAAATGGCCATAAAATATGTGGATATATGGCAATGAGTACAGTAAATATGCTGTAGAAGTGATCATTTTTAATTACTAAATGGGAGGACTCTCATGGAGGAATCGATAAGAAGGCCATGGTGTTAGGTACATCAAATTAACTATCCTCTTAAATATCCTCATCTCATTGACGGTGGGTCTTTGAATGCATGTGTGTTGTGTTTTAACAGGGGATGAAACAATGCTTTGTTTAAACGTTTCATTAACACTTAAGTACTGTAATCCTTCAGGCCACAAACATGATTATTAGCTTCAGGGTGGCCAAGCCCTTTTGGTTTTAATGAGCAACAACACTAACAGCAGCAAATGCTTACAAATAAATGTTTTTGTTGTTTTTTTTTGCTTTAATTTGTGTGCCGGTAAAAGGAATAGAAAATAAAAAAGTCTCGTGGTAGAAAAATTGCAAACATGAATTAATTGACAGCAAACTCAATGAATATGTGAAAGTGGTGGTTTTTAGTACAGCAATGTCTCATGAGCAGGCAATCCTGTTTTACCATTTAGTGTAAGTGCAGTCTTACACTAAAGACAAACCAAAAAGTCTTGACCAGCTGCTTCAAGAAGCAAAAAAGTGGTAGTTTTAAATTGCACAAAACATAGTCAGATAGACAGTCAATGCAACATGTATGTGGAAGGAAGTAACTCAGATGTTTTTCTACAAAATATCTGCATCAATTGCTTTTCTAGAAAAAAAAGAAGGTGGGAAATGCTCCCCTATCTTTTATTGATGATACATATTCTGATCTACAAGTTTGTATCGATTAGGTACAATGTTTTTGGCCCTTTATGACAGATAGCAAACCAGCTTCAGCTAAAAGAAAAGGAAAAAGTGTGATGTTGTTGCTTTGATAAATAGTTCTATAAGCCAAACAGACATGGCTGCAGGACATGTGTGCTTCAGAGGCATTTGAGAAAAATGGGAGAAAAATGATAGAACTGTTGCATATGAGTTTGAGATGATTTTTACTCTCGACAAATCTTGGAATTTTTCTTAAGGTTTAGTTTAGTAAAGCTTACCCATTACCCCTTCAACTGGAATTACAGGATTTTGACATGATCAGTGATGAACTTCTATCCAGCTAATTGGAATGGAATAATAATAAAAAAAGAGATAATAGTCTCTCGTTAGACATTGTACCAGGAAAAGCGTTAGTTATTTGTAATGCTTCCTGATGCTGAAAACTGGTTCTTTTGTCACTTCAATAAATTTTAACTTGGTTTAATTAAGTCATTTTTGTGATGTAATAAACAAAAACCTCAAAACATATTTATTGCTGCTTTACACAAGCTTTTAATTTATTTAGAGCTATGTACATACAGAACAAATAGTTCCAATGAGATGATAAATCCTGTTGTGGTAAGCCCGCACTTCCTGAGACTGAAGTAGAAAAATGTCACTGGCTGCACCGTCTGATAGGTTTGCTGTTTGTATTGTATGTAAAGCCCTGTCATCTAACACAAGCCAACAATTTATAAAAATATTAGCTTTTAATCTCTGTCACTCTGCGTGCCAAGAATGAAAAGTTGATACCAAATTAAGGAACTCCAACAGCAATATTTGTGACTCTATAACATAGAGGCTGTGTGATTTGTTTTTTACTGTGTCTATACAGGTAAGTAAAGTCTTTCATGTTCATGCCATAATAATTATATGGGGAATAGTAACAATGCCTATCTTAAGGATTCATAAAACTACAGTGATGGTCGAGATGCTAATATTGAAGACACATTTCAGACTCGCCGGCACTAAGTTAGAATAATACACATTAAACTATGATGGCAATATAATACAAAATATCTTCTTTGTGGCTGGAAGAACAGCCACAAATATGAATATCAATAAATCCCAGAACTGCTAGAACAACATTGTTTGAGAATCTTTACCTTGATCAGAGTGAAGATGTTTATCCATATGTAAGGTGCCACAGTTACTAAAAATAAAAGCAGCACATTATTCCTTTAAGAATGCAAGTTCACAAATTTAGGATCTTGAATTGTCCTCAGGGAAAAATATACATTTATTTGTGGTTATGTGCACTGTAAAGCGGAGCTAGGTAGCTAGCAGCTAACAGCCTCCATCCAGGAACTAAAGTGGTATTAGAAATGGCTGTGCTTACAATCACTCATAAATCTCTACAGCATCTAGTTGCAACATAGATTCTGGAAGCCGCCTGACTGGACAAACAAGATAAAGCCATATTTGTGGCATTACACATTTCTAAGAAAGAGGCCAGGATTCTACACAGCTGTCCACCATGCAGCTTGGATAAAAAAAAAAAAAAAGAGAAAGAGTGCAAAGTACAAAGGCTCATTGGCAGAACCCTTGTACTTTTAAATCAGTCTAAACGGAAAACCAACACCTCCTTAAGCAGAACACCATCATTGTCTAATGATGACTCCTGGCCTGAGCACGGGGGTTTCTATTTGCAATCCGATCAGTAAATTAGACAATAATTATGCAACCCTTCACTCACAATGTGGATATGGTAACTGTAGATGAATCTGCTCCATAAATGGGGATATCAACATCACATTACACTTTCTCTCTCTCACACGCACACACACACACACACACACACACACACACGCACACACGAAGCACTGAAGTAACCATCACAAACTCTCATCTTCACTTCTCCTGTTCAACCCATGCCATCATTATCCACCATCTAATATTCATTCTCCTTTATTCAATCTAACAGGTTGAGTTTCCGCTGATTGGGCCCGAATAATACCAATGTGATTTATGAGCTTTTTTTGCTTTTTTTTCACCTGTGTTGTCACTGCTGAAGCACCGCTTCTGGTTTCATCCCATCCCTGGTTTTTGAAGGTATCATTTCTCTTGACTGGAAAAGGCCCCTGTTGAGTTGTCAGGCTCATTGCTCAAGGTGTGAGCTGGGTTTCAGGAGGGCCCGTGCTGACACATTCATAAATATGACACCTTGTTTTGTCCTTCTGGCGTCTTTTTGGTTGGCGATGGCCTTTGAATTGGAAACAGGTAAGCTAATAGGGCTGCGTCTGATTCATGGGAACTGTGGGCTTTGGGAGAAGGCACGGTGGCCCTCAGGCGACACATGACAGGCAGATAATGACTGTATAGCTGTCAAGTCAAGGATATCTGTCTGCTGGTAAATACAGATTTGCCTTTTTGACATCATTTTTCCACCTCCTGGAAGATCAACGAATGCTGTCTTCAGACTGTTTTAGACTAGCACCCAGACACATTCTCTCTCTTTCTTTCCCACACACTCACACAGACACGCACACACGCACAGGAACAAGAACAAAGGCAACCTAAATGTATGCGCTTCTAATTTTGATTTTCTGCATCATCCAGCGCTCTTATATAAAGGTGTATGTTTGGGCCTGCATGGACCAAGTTAATACGTTTTTGTTGTAGCCAGACATAAAAGATAGGGAGAGCGTGTATGTTTCTGCACATATAAGTGAGTGTGTCTATGCATGAGTGTGTCTGACTAGCTGGCTGGCTGAGGCCTGTGTTTTGCGTGTTGCCCCAGGGAATGCAGGTGAAAGCAATCTTGGTCCGTGAAAGCCGACGAGATGCGCATTTCTGCCCAGAGAGCTGGCAAGCTGATGTTTTTCTTTTTTTTTTTTTTTTTTTTTTGATAGACTCAAACCTTGACATCAGTTCCCACCTCGAAATCCCATCATTCGTGCAGGGCCACAATACTGGTCAGTCATATCTCAGGCAACAACAAAAGAATCAACCCCTTTTTATTTCCAAAAGATAATTTAGGCAAAAAAAAATAAATAAAAAAATCACTTTTAGCCAAACTTGACGTAGGCCATTACTTAGAAAGATGATAATATCTGTATTGACAGTAAAAGGAGTCTTGATAATTGAATACAGAACTCTGTGAGCAACTGATAATAGGGCTGAAACAATTAATCAGATTAATTGTTAGGGATTATCGAGATAATAGTCAAGTTAGTAATCGATCAGTCGTTAACTGGTGTACACAGACTCTAAAACTGGCTATTTGCTGAAGGAGCAACACCCTGGGAACAATAATTAAGACAAAATTGCAGAAAAAAAAATTGCATTTAAGATGGAAAAACCTTCTTAAAGTCAGTAAATATGTTCCCAGAACTCCTCGGGTGGGAGTTTTTTAGCTTCTTCCGGTCCCAAATCTGAAAAGAACATCTTCCATGAAGCACCTTTTACTATTAAATTATTAATTGGTTAATCCAAAAAATAGTAATCAGATTGGCTCTACACTGTAGTGATGTTAAGTCGAGCAGGAAAGATTGAGCTTTTCACATGTTGATGATGCATCAGTGTGTGCTGTATTAAGATGGCAAGACTTCATCACACCTCTAATTACCGATACTGCAACTTAATTATGTGTAAATAATTACTTTTAAAATGAAATGTATAATTTGATATATAACAATACGTTGTTGGTATAGATATTTGTATGTGGGCTTAAGCTCAACTTCAGACATGCACTTAGAGAAGACTTTCATAGGATGTGCTGGAGACTATTCACACACAGGCACACAACCCCTGTATGTGTGAAACACTGGCACTTATGGCAGTTTATTATAGAGTGGCATGGCCAGTGAGCAGGACTAAACAGATTACAATCTGAATGCTGACACTGTTTGCACAGCTGCCAGCGTCTCTTTCTTTAATCTACAAGCAAGCAAATAAAAAAAATAAATTAAAAATTGCCTCAGCATAGCCATTCTTCTCATGCAACATGTTAATTTTAAAAGAAACTGTGTCTGTGTTCCACAGTGTATATCAATCAAAAACAATTTTGGAATAAATTATTAACACTCTTCATCAATAAGCATTTTGGCAAAAGTTTTGGAGTGACTAATGTAATTCGAACGTAAATTGAGAGAATGTTTATATTTCAAAACTTTTAATGAATGCGTTAATAGAGTTCAGACAGGGAGACAACCTTAGATGCTTTAAGTCTGAGCAGTCAGTCACTCACCTTGCCGGCCAGCCAATCATGCAATATCCGCCTCTCGAGCTGCCCCGCTAGCTAAAATGGAAATGTGCGTTAGTGCCAGCAGTTGGAGACTGTTGGGGGACTTAGCCATCACACTGTTGAGATAAAGTAGTAGGTCTAAGCCTTGCCTGGTGAAATGACATATCCCCCACCTTCCCTTTTCTGTACAATCACTATAATATTGTGTTTCTATGCTGGGCTGGTAACCTTTGATTAAATTAGTCCTGTATTGCCTGGGTCCTTTTCTAAACTGTAGGCACTGGAGAGCTACTTAACGGACCCTGTCCCTTGGAGGGAAGAAACAGCTTGAGCTTACAAGTGTACGGCCACAGAAATATCAAACCCTTTCTCTCTTTCGTTTCTTTCTTTCCATCCCTCCCTCCTGCCTCCTCCTTCCTGCCTCCTTCTCTCTCCGTTTGCAGCCCTTTGCCCTCTCTCCTTGTCTCTCCCAAAGTTGTTCTCTTTCTGGCCCCGTGCACGTGTGCGCATACGCGTGTCCACGAGTCGATCCATCAAAGTCTGTCACTCTCCAGGTGAGGTTTACATTATGAGATCTCAAAGAGAGAGCCTTAAAATGACATTTTCTTGTTGTTATATTTCAAATCTGTGAACTATTGGCGCCGGGCGCTGACTGACAGGCTTAATGAACAGATCAAAAATGCATTTAGTTCAGGGAAGTGGGATTAATGTGGGCAAAAGAAAAAAGAGACATGGCATTGGTCAAATGTCAGTCAGTTTTCAGCATTGGTTAAATGAAATGGCACTTCTCCTCCACATATACTGCATTATTTACTAAACCCTATTTTCCCCAAAGGCACCATTGCCTTCCTCTCTAACTCATATGACTTAAGAAAATACACCTTTTCTTTTCATTGCATTTATTTACGTTGAATTGTTTGTTTTTTTTTGTCTGTAAAGCCCAGAATTATCCATACCCCCCTGCAAATTCGAAAATCTGCTTGTATTTTCATAAAAAAATGGTATGTTGACAAATACTTATAACCTTACCAATAACCAGGAGAAAAATCAGCCATAGTTGGCCAAACATTGTGTGGGGCCTCAAGTAGAATTGGATTTGGGGCCCGTCTTCCAGTGTATTTGGGGAAATCTGGGAGAGGGGACTGAGAAGGGGCTACGATTGAAAGCAGACACGGATTATTGGTTATTATTTGCTGAGATGCATGGCTGAATAAAAGTTTCAACTCATAGCTTCTATCTTAATGCAGCGTCAGAAGAGAGTGGAGGGTGACTGATGTTGGCTAGAAAATAGTCTTAAATAACTGTTTGGAGGGAGTTGCAAATTTACTCAAGCCATTTTGCAGCCAGGTGAGCTCAGAGTTATTGGTGAATGAGTTGGAGAGAAGAAGTCAAACTGTTGAAATGTAGGGTTTTTCAGGTGAATTTGTCCTGTTTCAGGAAGAGTTCTTGTAAAAAACAAACAAACAAAAAAAACACCTTCCGAGTGACTCATCTGCGTGAGAAAGGTTTGTGTGCATAAGAATGCTGAAGATATACTTCCGCATCACTGATTAGATGTGTATTTGCATATGTGATAATGGGCGTGGTGTGAAATCAAAAACGAGACAGGGAAAGAGTCAACTTCAACGGTGTTATCTCAGAGTAAAAGGAATCGTCTTGTCAGATGATAAATTCCAGTGAACTCTTTGTCAGATAAAACTTTGGAACCTGAAAAGCTACTTACATTTGGAGAATGATTTATAGCTTAACCAGACTCTAAGAAAGGATTTCCCACAAAGTTTCTACAGAAGATTTCTGCATACCTAAAAGAAAAAAAACAAAAAAAACAAACAACGGCAACAACTTCTCACCTATATCTGTGTCACAACAGTTGCTTTTGCGGGTGTGTCAGTGTGAACGGGTGTTCGCACCAGGAACGAGTACGGTGAGATGAGGATACACTTTGCCCACACGTCTCCCACTGGGGGAAGCGCATGCACCTGAGTCCACACACCCGCGTACAAACATGCCCACGGAGGCTCGCCTCTCTCGTCTCATATTTCACGTCAGTGGGCATTTGATTGTGGACATGGGATACCGCAACATGACAGGGTGGAGCGGGCTCTTCCTACTAGGTGACATCACAGCGCATAAGGAGATGTGCTGCGTGTGTAAATGTTCCTGTGTCCGCGTGTATCCGTGTCTGTTTCCATCCCCACACTTTTCACACATGTCAGCACACAAAAGCCACATGGGAGGCCATTGAGAGCTGCAGCAGCTGTGGAATATGTTATTCAAATGGCGTGTGACTGCCTGAGTATGCGGGCGTGCTCGTCTGTGTGTGTGTTTGTGTCGCAGCATTAATACGTGCATGTGTGCTTGTGTTATCATCTCTGCTTGTAAGAATAAACGGCACTGATGTGTCTCTGCGGGGAGCTTATGGAGAATCACTTACCTCTCTGAATTTACTGTAGCATTGCAACGAGTGACTCAGTGATTTTATGTATGTAGCAGACGCGGAAGGAACATTAAGTAGATTCACATGCTGCAGCTCCTGAAAATTGTAATTACGGTGGTCTCGCGTCACACAATGAGGACATGTGAAAAGCAGCTAATGCCTATTTTCAGATTTGTCCCTGCTAGCTAGCACCCACACCTCTCTCCCCACAATTCAAAACTATCAACACAATTTTATTTCCACTATGAATGGACGTAGGGGTTAATAGTAGCGGAAATCTTTGCTCTGGCACACACTGACATGATGAAATGTTGATGAAATTCACCTTCAAACTATTGTCCAACAGAGTGTAAATATGTGATATTATGCAATGTAATTACATTTCCAGTTTTGAAATGTTTTATGCACATTTTGTTCAAGAAGGGTGGATTTTTTTTGTTTGTTAAAAAAAAGCCAAACCTTCACAGTGATTCCACTTAACTTGTAGGTACATTTGCTGCAATTCACTTTTTCTTTCTTGCTGCAATAAGATGGTGTGTGCATTAATTTGCAACTCCTAGCATGCATTTAGGTGTGTGTGTGTGTGTGTGTGTGTGGATGGTTGGCTTCCTAGCCTGTGTCTAGCCTTTGCTGCACAGTCCAGGGCTCTGCAGCTGCCCCGGGGCCACCATTGTCCCCGGTCTCCACAGCCCAGTGGCCACAGATGTTCCCCGTTTGATACCGTGCTCCTCTCTTACATACACACACACATGCACACCCTACTTCGATGAATGTGTGGGTGGCCAAGCGAGGCGCCCTGTTGCGTGCCACACTCGTACATCATTGGCCGCCCTGGTCTCTACACGTGACGCAGAGGAGAGGGGGGGAAGCTATCGCGTCTACAGTTTTAATCCTTCCACCGTGCATAATGGAACAGAAGTAGCCCCAAGTGGAGAACGAGGCTTTGCATGAGGAGGTGTTCCTAAAGGGATCATGGGAAGACCCAGTGTGAGAAGATAGAAGGAGAGCACACGGCAGAGAGATGTTGCTCAAAGCGGAAGAGGACTTTGGAGGGGAACACTGACATTTGTCCTTCGTTTCCCTTCCATGCCCATCTCAGTATACGTGTGTGTGGGCGTGCGTGTGTGTGCGTTTGTGGATTTGCGTATAGGTGAACACTGGTTGTAAAGCACGAAAAGGGATTGATCTCGAGGCACAGATCCATAAACAGACCATCAGTATCAACTACAACGATGAATTCATCTGATATTTAGATTTTTTTCTACATCCTTTCTTCCACCACTTAGAAAATCACTTCAACTCAGGGGTGAATGAACAAACCAGAGAAGTTTTTGGTCTGAATAATTTGAGAAAGTGCACTTTTTTTCGTTTTTGTTTAATAAAACTTTCACTGTGTCGTGTTTGATTCAAATGCTCCAGCTGTCAACGTAAAAATCAAACTGCATTAAAATGCACCCTACTGTTTTTACTACCTTAAATGAGTAAAATATAAGAGAAACACTTAACATTTTTCACTTTGTTGCAATGGACTGGCTCTCTGTCCAGGGTGCACCCCGCCTCCCGCCTGATGACTCCTGGAGATAGACACCAGCCGCTCTCGTGACCCTGAAAGGACAAACGTGTTAGATAATGGATGGATGGAGGAGCTTTGTTGCTAAAGTCTAAAAAGACATGCCCAGTACTTAACATAGTTTCTGATGAATTTGTCATGGAGGTTTAGTTTTAACCAGTTAAACAACTCACATTCTTTGTTTCCTCTCCCATTGCAATCAGATAAAAGCACAGCAGTTTCTTTGAAGGAATACAATTTGCAACATTTTCTAAAGAAACATAGTTAAGCGATAGGTCATAATGGCTTGAGGATCTTGTCATGCAAGAAGCCTTTCACTGACGAGTTTATCGAACACATTGGATACGGAACTCACAGTACAAGTTTTGTTTCTTGAAAATTCACATTCTCACTTTATCACAAAATTGTAGAAAATAGACAGAGATGAACAATGGTGAGGGTGCAGTACATGTTGAACAGAAGCAAAAGCACCGCCATTTGCTCCAGCTCTGAGAAGCCACCCCATTTTAATCAAAATCCCGCACAGGAAGAACACTTAAGTTGCTTAATCAAAGATCAGCCTGCTCGGTATTAATAATAGAGCAGAGGACTGAAATGGAGTTTTACTTATTTAAGACTACACTTTTTGTCCTCATATACTTTTAGAATATACTGGATCTGGCAAAAGTAGGGCTTGAAACCAAAAAAGCCTCAGAAAGCCCATCCACATTACTTTGGGAAGTATTGAGATCCCTTAAACATTATCACATTTTCGTAATCTTCTACACCACAGACCTCATTATTTTATTTTTGTTTTAGAGATAAACACAACATAGCCCATAACTGCAAAGTGGGAGGAAAATGATACATTACATCTGTATTCAGTCAGTTTTACTTTAATACATGCATTTGATTTGTAAAAAAATAAAATAAATCAAATGCAAACAATTGTTTCAGAAGTGATATTATTATTAAATAAAGTCATATGTCACGTAATCTGAGCCTAACTGCAATTGTTCTGTGAAGATTTAGAAGAACATGAGGAAACAGACAAAAATGTCATTGAGTCAGCTGTGGAGAAGTTTAAAGCAGGACAATATTAAAAACAATACCCAAAAAAATTTGAGCACCTCTCAGAGTTCCCGTTAATCCATCATCCAAAAATATGACTCATGCCCTTATCTGTCCATGTTCATAGACATTTAAATTGAACTTTTTGACATTAAATCCTAAATAACAAAAAACTCCCTCTGCTAAACATCCCGTGGAGGTACTCAGTTGGGAGTCTTTTCTTCTCTTTTAGCTAACCGGGGTTTGTGTCTGTCTACTACATCAAATTACATTATGGCACAATGAACATTTAGCTTGTAACAAGAGAAAAAGTGGAACGATCCAAATGGCGTCATTACTTTTGCAAAGCGCGATATACATGTTTTCTTTACAGCTTGACAGCACTCTAAGGTTTTACATGCTGGACATGCAAAAGACTAGTGCTACATAAAAAAAATACATGTTTTGAATATAATTAAATTCCAAAACAACCTTTTTAAAATCTACACGTATTTTCACAACTGACATTGATGACTGTATGAACAAGAGAAATGACATATTTAAGCACTAACAAGAAAAAAAAACATTTTTCAACACATTATCTTTTGTTCTGTCTAGCTAATCACACATGGCTGTTGGGACTTACATTCTTATATGTGCATGGGTGATTACTATGTCTTCCAGCCACATTAAATATTTTGTAATTTTATGTCAAGAGAATGTAGGGGAAAAAAAACAATCTTCTCCAGATCTAATTGTTTACAGTAGCAATTTTTTTCTTTTTTTTTTTTTTTTTTACAGCAGAGTGATTCGTCATCGTATTGTGGAAAGTCAGTGACCGGGTCAAACAACAGAATCGAAGGGACTGTTATGTGGGATCCTTCCTTTAGATTTACGGTTGCTCTTAAACATGACCTGCACTCTGTCGGTAAGCACCTGGTTTGAACAGTGAAATGTATTTCTTGCAAATTTGCTCCAAGTTTCAGTTGCCTTTCAGGATGATTGACAGGACGGGCCTGCCACCTGTTTTAGTGCAGCACCTGACTAACAGGAGCCCCCCCTTTTTTTTCTTTTTTTTTTTCTTTGCACACACAAACGTATAACTCAAGCTGTCAGATTACGTACACACCTCAACCTTCCCACACCCTTATTCCATTCCTAATTCCCCTCACCAGCCACTCACCGACTCCCAGAGAGAAACAGAGGATACCTCAAAACATCACACCTGAATTCCCCAAGGGCAACATGGCTCTGAAAAAAAAAAAAAAAAAAAAAAAAATAAAGCAGTGAATAACACTATTTTGACTATATAACAAAAACTACGACATATATTTTTGAAAAGTGACCCCAC
>CAEFZX010025845.1:0-18473 GCA_903066825.1 Alfaro cultratus
TTCTTACAAATTAAGTATCATGGTGCAGAACAGCAAAAATGTAATGTCCTCATATGAGGATGCGGGGTCTCAGGAGGTTAAGACATAGCTCCTCCTCAGAGCTGCAGTTTCCAAGTTTCCGCCTTAAAGAGCAGTTCTTTCCTGTGACTCCACCTCTCACTCAGTGCTCCTTAAGACTAATCAGCAGCAATTGGCAAACACCTGGTAGAACTGCGCTCATTAGACCAGCTTCTTCTCAGTGCAATGCTGGTAAAAATGTTGTCAAAGGGAGCCATGTTGTGATGACTTCTTGAAGACAGAGTTTCAGAAAGAGCAGGAGGTTTTTAAAGAGATAGAGGCCCAATTTCAAGGTGGTACATTGTAGAGTGAAATTTCTTTCAAGCCATATTTGATATATATATATATAGCATTTTTATAACAGCTGAAGTTAATATATTTAAGTAATTGTGCTCTAAAAGGGCACTATGTGGCTGGAAAATACATAATACTGCCCCTTTAAAGCCTCAAGTTATCCTACACATTACTGGATGCAGCTAACCAAAATGCTAATTTATTTCTGTAAGACCAAAACAATTTCTGTTTTCTTTATTGATGTTCTGTCTTGACAGATTTCTTTTGTAAGTCCAAAAACCCTTAGAAACCAAGTCAAGAGCGTTGACTTAATTTCTCAGGTGGAAGTGTGGCTGTTTCATCTCTCCTCATGTCTGATGGAGCCATTTAAATACAAATGTCATCAAAAGATCAGAAGTCAACATACGGTAATTAACTGGATTTCTCTTGTAAGTGAAACAAATTTAGTTCAATACACTCCAGGTAAAGTCAAGATCTGCTCATTATTAGACAGAAACATGAAGTGTGGAAGTAACAGCAACTATGACCTGAAATAGGTCACCTGGTGGATCTCCTAAGAGTCATTTAGACATTGAATGAATGGATTAATAATGAAAGGGGCTGCATGTCGACAGCTAATAGGATTCTACCAGGATCATTGGGGCTAGTGGTTTCTGGATGAGAGGTGGGTTCCTCAAAGGACAACACAGAGACACACAAGATAAGGAACCATGCACAGGTAAATTAACTAAACATGGCTGCTTTTGGGGAACCCCCCACCTCCACCACCACAGCCATGGAAAGAACATACAAACTCCACACAGAAAGGGTTGCCATGATTTGAACCCATGACTTTCTTGTTGGAAAGCAGCAGTGCTAACAACCACCTTGCTTTGCAGCCCTCCATCAGATTCTGAGAAATCATCTGGACTTGATAAAGCGCTATTCAAGTAAATGACATATAACATTTATTTTGTTGCTTGAGGGTATGAGGAACTTTCAGGCACTCTGTGCAGCTTTCTGGTAGGGGCATGTAAGGTAAAGATACAGCAAAACTACAGCAGCGTAGTTTTGCATCGCCTGACACACAGAACTTCTTAACAGTCCCACGCATTGGACAGGTCTCATCACATGATGTGTTTCAAACCGATGTAAATTTTAAACACAGTGCTCTGTGTCAACTTTTCTGAGTTTCATCTGCAGTTTCCTCTCTGTAAGATCTCATCTTCACTGGACATGACACGGTCAACTAGTGATTTATGAATGGCCAGAGGGAGCTTAAACAAAGGATTTGTGGTTCCTATCACCCTCTGTCTTTAACAGTAAGGCACTGGCCTATCAGTAATCCAAGGTGGAGTACCATGGTGTGTTGGCTGTCTTCAGTCAGGAGTTCCAGACTGCCCTATGGATGGTTTCATCATTCAAGCCTGGGAAGGAAAACAATTTGGCATCCTGGATGAGCCCCCAATCTGGTGAATACACATCACACATAAAAATGACCATAAAAAGGAGCCAGTGGGTGTTCTGTCTTTACTCCAAGCAAATTTAGGTTTAATTACCCGCACATAGACAATACATGACTTATTAACTAATTAACTATTTCCATGAGGCTAATATTTTCTACGTCTATTTTGATCATATTTCCTGATGGAGTTCTATGCCTTAACTGCCTGAATACATTGAAACTGATTACAGCTGTCACAAAAATATTCATAAGAAATATAATCAAGTATATGCCAGACTATTTTAAAAGATTAACTACAAGCATATGCCAATCTAAAATTTGCCCTCTTATATCATCTTGACGAACAAAATACGGTTTAGTTCACGATAGAACTAAACCTATGTTTACTTCTATTTCATCTTGTTTGAACACCTGAACACCAAAACTAAAACCTACAGTGATGAGAAATACTTTGACATTAAAGTACACACCTTTATGTTTTTGAGATGTCTTGAAATATTTATTGTTTTTGACAAATCATTAAGAATATACATTAAACATATTTTCAAATAATAAAAATCAAGATTTTAAAGGTGTGTTTAAAAAATGTATAAAATGAATATAAATTCAACATTTGTTCAGACATTTAGAAAAAAACAGCATCACTGTGAGAACACATTTCAGTCTCCACTAATACATCATGAGATGAGTCTGACTCAAGCATCAGCTGTATCATGGGATGATTTGGGAGTCATAAAGATTATACTGCAGGATTAGTTTGCACCTAATCTGCAAATATCAAATTATTATTTTTTTTTATCCAGCTTCACAACTGGAAATCATCACAGCGGAGGTGACATAATCCAGATGTAATCCATCTGACATAATCCTGGAATTATCACCATGATCAGCAGCAACCTTTATTTCCTCAGTGAAAGGGATAGCTTCAATTGAAGCAGTGGTGTTTTTAATAAAAGATTGATCAGTGAGTTATTTTGAATCTTTAGTTGATGAAAGGTTTTTATTAACAAAATTCCCCTCAGTGTTTTGTGCTGTCACCAGTTGCTTGAAATAGAGACAGTAATAATTTCTCAGAACATAGCCAAATGATATAAAGATGATATCTTCCAAACCACTGACAAGTGAAGTAAGGAGAGGAGAGGAAAAATACTAGGCTACCATTTCAAACATCCTGTACTTTCTGACACTTCTTTTGACTCATTTTGTGTACATTACATTTCTTTACATACCTTGGGGTATAAATTGGCACTTTTGCCAAACAACCCAAAAGAATGGGGAAACAATTTAGTGGTGTGTCCCTCAATTAAATTGACTGATGTTAATTTAATTGTATGGATTTTTAAAATGTAATAAACCACCTTAAGTGGTCTTACAAAACCTTACAAAACAGACAACACAAACATCAGTGTAACCCTTCAGAAGAGTAACAGCCAATGCATCCAAACAAAGGTTCAGTTCAGTTTTAATGGAAGTTGAAACAAACAGTTTACCTTGACTTGGAACTTTTCCCAAGGCACAGTAATGGTTGCTAACCCTACTCTCACTTAAAGCCTCTATTCTGGTTTTAAGCCAGTTAAATGTCTAAAATGTAAAAATTCTGTAAAAATTCTATTTAATTTAGCATTTTTACAGTGGGAAGTACTGCATATTTTCAGTATGTTTTGTCTTGTTTTGGCTCGTCAGAGCTAAAGGACGGTGATTTAAAATGCTCTGTCTTTGTTCTCGGGTCCCCAGGCTATTGAATATGGTGCATTGTTGTTAGCCTGTGTAGGTGATTACCTCTTTGTGTCCCTGTGGATCTTTGCATTCCTCGTGTCTACATACAGCTATAGCTCACAGGCCCAGCAGCTGAACCCGGGGTAAAACTGCATGGGTCAGAGCTTTCCTTTGACAGTGAAATGCTTACAGGCAGGCCAGAGGGGGCCGGCAGTGTTTCCAGGCTATACGATGACCTGCCGCTTTGGCGCAGGCCAACTGTGATGACGCGAGGCTTTCTATTGTGCCGTGAGCCCATACGTTTGGCCTTTGCCAGGGTATAAAAGCTTGGGTCTAGCTCTGACGGAACCAGCACGAGCCAGCCTCCCTCACACGGCACTGCAAGCTGTACTCACGCAGGTAAGGACACACAGCCATACACAGCTGAGCACCAGAGCTGCACATCCAGAGCCAGGGTCCACTCCCCGTCATCCACAAGCCCCCCCTCTCTAACCCCTTATCTCAGCCAAGGGGAAAGGCCCAAACAGAAGTGTAGCATCCAAATGAGCCGAACATAAACAGCAATAAATCCCAACAAAGCACATTTCTACCAACATTTCCTTCCAGATGACGTTAATGTTTTGGAGCTCTTCCCATTCTTTCGCATCAACCGCTGCAATTCTGTTTGTTTACACCTCTGTTTTTGATCCCCCCCCTCCTACCCCCTCCTTGGCTTCCTGCACCCGACTCACAGACTCTCCTGAAGCCCCTCACCATGTCTCAGACTGCCAAGTCCGCCTCCAGCCAGGGCGCTGATGCCAAGGACAAGGGAGCCCCAGCTCCAGCTGCCACCAGCAAGGCCACCAAGACCGGCGATCCTGGCATGGGATCCTACAGAGTGAGTCACAGTCACAGCAGCAACATCAGTGCACATCAACTTAGATGTTGTTTGTTCTGTCGGGCCATGAAGAAAGAGTTGAGAGGGATCTTTGAAGGAATCCACCTGGAGACAATGTAAGAGTTTGTTAGAGTTTCTGCATCTTCTGTTAGAAGATGCAAAAACAGGGAGGTGCAAAATTCTATAGAGACTTTAGAATCCAATATAATTTTCAAGGGAATAACCTGAGGTTGGAACAGAAAATTGATTATTTTTTTATTTCAGTGGACAGACCTAAAGCTGCAGTATGTAACTTTTGTAAAATATATATTTTTATATTATATTTGTTCAAACTATCACTATGTTGTGGCAGTATATGAAACAAATAGTCTGAAAAAAATTGAGCTCCGCTGCCTCCTCCCAGTAGAAACAACCAATCAGAACCAGGAGGAGGGTCTTCGCGCTGTCAATCACAAATTTTAACAAATACGTTAAAAACATGGATATTTTCTTTTTATAATAGTTACATATTGTATCTTTAAAGGAAGATGTTTTATAAGCAGTTTTCTGGAAGTTTGTTCCAGATCAGAGGAGCTTTTAAAAGTCCAGCTTTACTAATCGTATAAAATTATTGGCAGGAAAAAATCACAACGATTTATACAGTAGATAAATTCATACCGAGTGTTAAACTTTTTCTTTTTTAAGTACATTTTTTCAGAACTTTCCAGAAGTATCACTTTTGTTTCTGAAAAATCCACATCTATGACAAAAACAGAGATTTCCTCCAAAACATGCTGTGATAAGTTGTGAAATATATTTTATATTCATATTAACATCATTTCTAGTGTCAGGCTGTAAAAGCGTGTCTTTAAAAGAGAAACTTTATTCTAACTGGGTTCCAGTTGGATATCACATGAGCAACATATGTCTGCACGATTAGGGAGGATTAACCTGAGTTTCCTGTAATCCACCCAACACTTCCATCATCCCCTCTGTGCAGATCATGCTGTTCGACCAGGAGAACTTCCAGGGCAGGATGATGGAGGTCCAGAATGAGTGTATGAACGTGTGTGACCGTGGCATGGATAGAGTGCGTAGTATCATTGTGGAGTGCGGCCCGTAAGTTCCCACACAGAGAAGTGATCTGAGCACCTCCGACCTCTATGTACTTCTCTTCTTCATGTGTGTTACTCTTTTCTACTGTCCTCCTTCTCCCTTCCTCTGTGTTTATCCCTGAATCCCCGTGCCTGGTCCCCTCAACCCCCAACCCACCCACCCGCTCTAGCTTCGTTGCCTTTGAGCAGACCAACTTCCGTGGCGAGATGTTCATCCTGGAGAAGGGAGAGTATCCTCGCTGGGATACCTGGAGCAACTCCTACCGCAGCGACTGCCTCATGTCCCTCAGGCCCATCCGCATGGTACTGTCAACACTCAAACTTAAAGGGGCGGTGTTATGTCAACTGCTACTCCCTCATGAAAAACATACCTGGAGTGTTGCCTAGGTGGATCTAGAGCCACCTCCAAGGTTCAGCTTCTCCTCTGAGCTACAGCTTCAAAGCTTCTGCCTCACAGAGCGGCGCTCACCCACAGCTCCTTCAGACTAACTAGAAGCAATTAGCAAACACCAGGTGGAACTCAGCACCTGCTAAGTTCATTACAAGAGCTACCTCTCAGTGCAATGCTGGTAAAAATGTTGTGAAAGGGTTAATAGAGGAGCCATGTTGTGATGACTTCCTGAAGGTGGAGCTTTAGAAAGAGCAGGAGCTTCTTAAAGAACAGAAGCCCAATTTCAAATTGCTGAATTACAAAGTCAAATTTTTATGACGTCAAATTTGATGTATGCAGCATTTTTATAACAACTGAAGATAACATAGTTACTTTATTGTGCACTATGTGCCTGAAAAATACATAATACTGCACCTTTAATGAAAACATATGTCAGACAGGAGTATAATCAAGACTATTAAAACTGGAAATTTAAATGTCAATACTTTCTGTTACCACCCAACCCATTGAAGCCATATTTCATATCTAGTGAAAGGTGAAAAACCTTCAGTATAGAAAGGATTTCTACATCCATTGATGTCTCTGTGTGGTGGGAAGTGAAAAGGTTTAACCAAGCTCTGCTGAGCTGAACAAAGCTCAGCTTTCAATGTCTCTCTTTATAGAGCAGAACTGTGACCACATCAGAGCGGCTGAACAAAGGCTGGACTTTCAGTGTTTTTATTTAGGCTAAATTTAAATAGTACATGACAGGATATGTACCTGTTCACTAAATTCTGTTTACTACTGTTTGAAGGAAGTAAAGCCTTAACCAGATAAAAGCTTAATGTTATTGATCATATATTTTTTTCTTTTTTAGAAGAAAACAACTTGTCATTCTTCAGATTTGCATTGTCAGCCTTTTGGTTCATTTTCAATTCAAACTATTTCTGACACATGTACATTGTTATCTAAAAATAGCAACTACAGTAAAGATGGTCTGTATTGAGGAAGCTCACTGAGCTTTAGTTCCAGTCCCTGTGGGCTAAAACTAGAACAACACTGCCCTCTGTAGAGTCACTGACATCACTGACACAAAGTCAGGAATAAATGCCAGGAATAAAATCTCCCTCTGTGTTTTGGTTTTCCTCCCTGCAGGACAGCTTGGAGCACAAGATCTGCCTATTTGAGCTCTCCGACTTCAAGGGCAACAAGATGGAGATTCAGGAGGATGATGTGCCCACCCTCTGGGCGCACGGCTTCTGCGACAGAGTGGGCAGCGTGAGGGTGCCAGGAGGAGCGTGAGTGGACACACATTTGGTCAGGCAGATAGTTATTGATAGCACCTTAGGGAGCTTTTGAATACCCTTCTGTTAACCCTTTCAAGGGAACTCTAAAGCTCTAGCTTCAACCAGAACCTCCTTAATGGCATCAGAGGTATTTCTTAGACATCTTTGAAGTCCAAGGAGTTTTTTTTGTTTGTTTTTTTTAAGGATTCTACAAGACCTTTTCAAACCCTACAAAACCAGCTTCATGGAAAGTTAAATATTGCTAACATTGCTAATCTGACCCTTGATGAACAAGGGTCAGATTAGTTCAATGCTCCAAAAAGTTTATTTAATTTATCACCACGACTCAGGACAGTGATTTTTTACCTGCTATAAATACCTAAACCAGGGGCATCAAACTCCAGACCTCAAAGGCCGCTGTCCTGCAACTTTTAGATGTGCCTCTGCTGCACCACACCTGAATAGAATAATTAGTTCATTAAGTCTCTGGAGAACTGATTTACACAAGGAGGAGGTAAATAAGCCATTTCATTCCAGTGTTTTGTACCTGTGGCACATCTATAAACTGCAGGACAGTGGCCCTCGAGGACTGGAGTTTGAGACCTGTGACCTAAACCATTCCCTCGAAAATTGCAAAGTTCTAAAATCTATTGATTGACCTGCATAATGTCTTAAGATGCAGTCATAGCCCCTAAAATATGTATGAAGTGTCTGCTGTAATATCACCAAGGATCCCAAAATAGGCCTGTTTGCAAAACAGAGGACCAAACAACGTTTCTGCAGGAAACATAACTTGGAAATTTCTTTAAATGCAATTCTGTACTTCTAGGCTCCACTAATGACCAATAAAGCCAAATAAGGCATCTCTTCTTAGTGACAGAAAACAATATTCCTTAGAACCTTTTTCCCTAAACGCTGTATTGACTACAAGCATGACCACTGACCTTTCTGTGAGTCCTGCACAAGATCATAAATGAGATCAAGAAGCTCCAGTTGACCTTGTAAAATCATTCTCAGAGACTCACAGAGATTAAAACGATCTATTTGGGAAGCATCAGGATATGAGTACTTATTACAAGACCTCTGGAACCTCATCGTCTCCTGCAATTAGAAGCTAAGTACACAGGGACGCACATAACACTCCCTCCCTCTCCATGTGTCTCTCAGCTGGGTGGGTTACCAGTACCCTGGATACAGAGGCTACCAGTACCTGTTTGAGTGTGGTGACTACAGACACTACAACGACTTCTGCGCCTTCCAGCCCCAGATCCAGTCTATGCGCCGCATCAGGGACATGCAGTTCCACCAGAGAGGATGCTTCACCTTCACCACCGCCAGCAAGTGAAACACACCTGCTTGACTGCCTGGTGCTGCTGTAGCTCTCTCAGCTTTTTATCTCTCCAAGCTTCTTCTTTCTCCAATTCTCTGGTCCTTTCCTTGACCTCTGACAGCATTGCTCCATCCCAAAGGAAAGAGAGATTGAGAGCAATACACTGGACATCCTTAAGTGACTTTTTATGGTGCTAAAAAATAAACGTGAAAAACTTGATCTCTTTACGACTGGATAAGCTTTATTTATTTTACAAAAAGTGGTATGTTTTGTGTTTATACTGTGATATAACTCGTTTGTTTATATCTTTCTTTTTTCTGCCCTGGCATCTGAGTTGAACATTCATGTGGGTCTTGAGTCTCGCAGTGTCAAGGCAAATAAAATATTGATCCTCTTGACCTTACAGAATTAATCGCACGATGCACTTTATGTTGTTAAGGCAGCAAACTGAACATGACAAGAATAGAAGAATCTATTCTTCTAAAGAGGAGTATGGCGTAGGTTTATGTCATCCTTCCACTTTGAAATGTATTCACCCCTGATTTATCATTGAACAAGTCAGAATTTTTCATCAGCATGTTCTAATTAATTCCAAAGGATTAATTTATTGCTTTTTTCCTAATATAATTATTTTATATTTCTCATAAAAATAAGACAAAGCAAACTACATCAAGCACCAGAGGCAAGTTGCTTTGGTAACAACACACAGTGGAAACTTTGAAATTTGCTTTGAATTTTAGGCATCAACTTTACATATTGATGTATGTATTACATTTATGTACAGTGCAGTGAAAAACATGTCCTTACGAATTTGTTTTTTCAAATTATTTTTGAAAAAGTAATTTCAAAATAATTTGAAATTATTTTGAAATTTAAAATAGTCAAAGGAAATTAATGTCAGATTGAGATAATATGAACAAAACAAAAATCAGCTTTGAAATTATAACTTAATTTCTTCAGCTATGAAAGCCAACCTGCAAGACAAGATTTAATTAAGATTTTGCCCCTTGTACAGAAAATTTAAAAAGAAATAATCAACTTTATTCCGGTTTATGAAAGAGATGAGTTGACTATATTTCTACTTTAACCCTTGAAAACTCCGAAATGCTGCAGATTGATTGGTGTAACTTCATTTCTTTTCTTTTCTAGTGAGATCTGTTGTTTACGAGGTACAGTGAATCCAACAATGCATCACGTGGTCCACAGGCTTCCTCTGTCCTCTTTAGGTGTGCTCGTAAATTATATAAACACGACTTTTAATGTAATAATTAAAAGGTCATCTTAAATGTTAAGAGGTGAATAGGACAAGCAATTTTTGTTTTTTACATAGAAATTTTCTTTTTTAAAATTCTATGTAAGATTTTTATATGAATCGCACCATGTCGACTCATTCAGCGAATGATGCTCTTCCAACCTAATACAGTATTAACGATCACGATAAAACCTGAAGGCAACACATAATTTCATAAACTTTCAGCTGGGATTGTACCGTGAGGAAGGTACCATGTCGGCACTTTTTAAAGCTAGAAAAGGTGAGTTTCTAAGGACAAAGCCAAAAGAAGACCAATGAGAAACGTTAAAACAAGCTAGAGAATCATGTTAGAGACGGGTTAGTTAAGTGAGAGCTATTTAACAGTATAATGGCTGAACGCATGAACAGCTGTATGCACGCATCTTGGATTACCTTACATCTGTAACTTGTGTAGTTTAACCCCAGTGGAAAACAAACCTGGGTGATTTTTCTCTCCCCGCTGGGATTGGAAGGAAGTAGCGCGTTATGTAGCTGTGTTTTCAGTTAGCTCGTCGGCTAAGTACGGTTTCAGTTTAGCTGTAAAAATAAAAAACTGCTTCCTCTCCCGACTTAGTTACAGAGAGGAAATCAGAGCACCCGGTGCTGCTGTTTAAATGTTGCATTCAGGGGGTCACTCATTTGATGAAGGTGACTGATGGTGGGAATGACCTTTCACCTAAATAAGCAAACGATAGCTAGGTAGCTAGTGGTGCGTTTAAAGACCCTGCTGCTGGTCAGTGCGGTCTTCTCAGTAGTATATTATGATAGATTAATAATACTTTAATTTATGCAGCCTAGTTGACCATAGTTTGATTGTCTTTAACTATGTCGGTGGCGAAAAGGGTCAAATTAAGCCTCCCTAATTTATTTTTATACATGTTGGGGGGCGGCAGCGGCATGGCTGTAAGAGCGTGTGGCTCCGGAGGTTACGAGTTCGACTCCCGCTCGTTCGCGAAGATTTTAAGGAGAGCTGTGTCAAAAATCTGTCAAATCAATGTGTGAGAGAGGCAGTTAAAATATAACTTAGCCATAAAAACAGGCATGATACATTCCAAAAAATGCTATTAAAACAGGTGGTGGACAGTCAAAGTAGATAAAATGCATCAATCCCTTCGTTTTTAAACTGATATCTGAACTGAAATATATTCCGGCCTCTGCCAAAATCAGAAATCATGGAGCTGAGAGTTTTGGCCCATTTCTGTGGTAGTTATTTAGATAAGAGAACGTGATAATAAGAAATACTTACACAATTCATCACTCAGTCTACAGACAGAGCCCCACCACAAAAATGCTGTTCTAAACAAAATCCCACATTATCAAATAGGTCACTTCATTATATTACATAGTACAATTTCACTGCTAAATGCCTTTAATTTATGCTTTTAGATATAGTCATATATACGGTATTGTTAATCTCATGTAACCAACAGTGGAGGAAAAAAAAGTTTGCTTCAGTTTCTGGTATAGGCAGTCAGTTAATTTAACATCCTGGTTTTATGAAATGTTATTTTTTTTTATAAAGCAAACCAATAACTGCAATTGTAATTAATAGTGCATATTTTTCAATTGCTTTGGGTTAAGAAATATTAGTACTTTTCTGCATTTCCTGTTTTTTTTATTTATTTATTTTTTTTTAACATACCTCTCTTTTTGTTTTACTTTTATTTAGTTATCCATTTTAGCAAAAGCATCAGCCTTCTGTGTTGATCCCTGTCCGTGTTCCTCTGTCCCTCAGTTCTAGACATCTGTCTCCGTGGCAGCCGTAGTCTGTCCCAGCTGGCCGAGCTGCCGGAGACGCATCAGTTATTGCGGCAGACCTGCAGAGACTTTGCAGACAGAGAACTGGCCCCCATCGCTGCCAAGCTCGATAAGGAACATGTTTACCCTGCTAAGCAGGTACTATCACACACACACACAAATACACACACAACAAGAGGATTTGTAAATGATTGATTATATGTAAACTTTAGTTTAAGTAAAAAATTAAGATTTGATTCAACAGAAAAATAGTACTGAATGTTATTTTACTGTTTTAACATGAGTCTTGCACATTAAAGAAAGTATGACCGATAGCTCAGTCTCTGTTCCTGTCTTGTTTTTAGAGGTGTGCTGATAAAAGGTTGTCACTTCCAATACGATACAGATTTTGCAGCTTTGGGTACTGGCCGATACTGATATTGATACGATACGATATCAGGACGAATCATCCATATTTTTACTTATTTTGTTAGGAAAGGCTTGATTTAAAGTTCGAGCTCCACTGGCAGACGACTTTATTTATAACGAAACACTTTCCCCATGTTATAAGTGAAATAATCTGCCAGTGGAACTATATTAATAGAATTATTAACTTTAAACAAGCTCATATCTTGCGAAAAACTTAGTTTTGTCTTATTTCAAGTGTGAAATAAGATATTGCAGAAGAGGAATAATTATGTTAATAGTTCATAATTATGTTATTTGGCATATTTTTTTTTTATCAAAAGACAATAGAAAGAATTGAAATACTTGGTAAGATTTTGTATTTTTTGCCATGATTTTATGGAAACTTTATTGAAATTCAACAGGTGAATAATGTCTGACATTAAAATGAATTCGAACTGCGACAAAACCAAAGGAAATTGTTGGGGGTCAAATGGTTTATCATCATGCTCTAGGAATTTGTGTCTAAACTGATCTTTTGTTTTGCATAGAAAGTATCATGACTTGTATAGAAAGAAAGATGACGGCGGCCATTGTTCTGCTCGTTCAGATAAAGGAGCTGGGGGCGATGGGTGTGATGGCCATGGAGGTGCCGGAGGAGCTGGGTGGAGCGGGGATGGACTACCTGGCTTACAGCCTGGCCGTGGAGGAAATCAGCCGAGGCTGCGCCAGCACGGGCGTGGTGGTCTCCGTTAACAACGTAGGAGCAACCAATCAGCATGGAGGAATGAGGCAGCCGGCGCTTGGTCTAATGCTGGGACTGTTGTTCTGTGATTCTCAGTCTCTGTACATCGGGCCCATCCTGAAGTTTGGCACAGAGGAACAGAAGAAGCAGTGGATCAGCCCGTTCACTGCTGGAGACAAGGTGGGCTGCTTCGCCCTCAGCGAACCAGGTAACCATAGCTACCATTTGTAGCATCACACTGTTTTAGCAACAGGACATCCATGAAACTGAGCAGAACACACAGACTCATGTTTTACTGCAAGCTAGTCCGCACGATTATTATTATGCAATTAATTGCTTACTGCTTGAGTAAAGGTCTTCAGTCAGAGGCCTTTCCGGATTTGTTACAAGACTGTCTGCTACTGGAAATCCTTCCTGTCCACAGCAACTCTTTGAAGACTCTTAACTTCCATGAGTTATGACAAGATTTAATTTCCCTTGGAGATAAATAATGTTGCTTTTTATTGAATTGAAATCATTGGTGTACTTAGTCTTTCACACCCAGGTCATGGCTTCTTATTTGTTTAATAAAAACAGACCCTAGAATCTGTTGGGATTAGACTGAAATAACTTGAGACTTTCTTTTTTTTTCGACCTGATTATTACTAGTTTGTCCTGAAGCTTAAAATTACAGTGTATGTTCTGTTTTCCACGACTTTGTCTTTGTTCCAGCAGTCATTCAATAGTAATGCAGTTATCTAACGGTGTGAACCTAAACATCAGGAAACGGGAGCGATGCGGGCGCTGCCTCCACCACGGCCCATCAGGTCGGAGAGGAGTGGGTGCTGAACGGAACCAAAGCCTGGATCACTAACGGCTCGGACGCCTCAGCTACAGTCGTGTTCGCCACCACGGACAAGAAGCTCAAACACAAGGCATGGCAGTGAGACTCGGCCTTTCTGTCTGCAGAGAGAAAGCAGCGCCCTCTAACTCGCCCTTCCTCCCACTCCGTCTGTGTCTGCAGGGAATCAGTGCCTTCCTGATCCCCATGCCGCACCCTGGACTCTCTCTGGGAAAAAAGGAGGACAAGCTGGGTATCAGGGCCTCGTCCACCGCAAACATCATCCTGGAGGACTGCAGGATCCCACTGAACAACATGCTGGGGCCCCGCGGCGCCGGATTCAAAATTGCTATGGTATTTTAACACTTCGTCTCTACTGCAGTCGTAAATCTTTACATTGAGCCTCTCCTGCTGCTCACTGGCTGGATGGCTGCTGAACATCCACTGTTACTGATTGAGAGAAGCAGGTCACACTAACAGGAATCAGACAGGAATGAAATGATTTATTGATTATTGAAATAATCTTTAACAAATTTAGTCACCGATTAACCGTCAACTAGATTGTACAGATAAAAGAAGGATATTTGCTGAAAGAACAACATATTTAGAGCAGTCAAAACTGTACAAAAATTAAACATTTTAAAATAAGAAAGGAAAAATCTGTACATTTGTTCTACCCTAAACTCCTCAAGTGAAAGTTTTAGCTTCCCCCTTGCTCAAATTCTGTATAGGAAATCTCATTTTAAGCATGTTTTTCTGCCTAATTACTCATCAATTAATCCAAAAAAAATATATAAATCTGCATATCAGCCCCTCATTGTATTGATAAATCCAGCAGAAAGGCCTGAGATTTTCATATTGATGTTGGAAGTATTTTTTAGCTGCAGATACATCCTTTACTATGAATGATCAAGTGTTCACTAAATGAATGCAGTTGGTGTATTTTAGGCAAAAAATGTTTTCTTATTTTAAAAGGGAAAATTATTTAATTGCAATTATTTCTAATATTGCAATATTAGAAAGATTTGCAGAATGTGACGATTTTGTTTTTTAATCTATTCGTCTTCAGAATAATGGTTAGATTAATCGATGACTAACAATCGTTTTTTTCAGCCCTAATAATAATAATAATATTAGTAATAAATGCTTAAGTCCCATAGCCATAGTTGTGATGGTGACTTTTTACTACTCTGTTTTATTTAATTTGTTTATTACATGATTAATAAAGTTCATAGCAGTAGTCCACTCCACGTTTTTCCTTTTTCAACATGAAAATGCACAAATTAATAATAAATTGTGTTAGCGGATTGTGTTACTTAGTAAAATTAGCAACAACAAAAAAGCTCTTAATCTGAGCTAAAGCTTGATCAGGTCTTGTTTCAGAGGAAAACAAAATTTAGTTGACAATTTTATCACAGTTTTATACATGTGTAAAACAAAATCAAATTGTTTTTAGTAATGATGCGATGAAATATTTCAGCAAAGATCTCTTCAGGTCTTTTTGTCACGTAATGCTAACACGTCATCCTTGGTGAGCCTGTTTTTGTTTCTTAATACTCATGAAACATGAAATTCTGCCCACATTTAAACAGACCAACGTTTTTGGTGAGTGTTTCTCTCTGATGCTGCATTCAAGGACTCTGTTAAAACCAGAACTGATTGGGGTTGCATGAAATGTGGTGATGACTGGAAGCTGCTAAAAGTCTCACTTTTTCTGTCAAGATGAAAAAAACTTCAAAAATAGCTTGTTGTTTTCTTAACATGCTATTTTTGCCAGGACAAAAACTGACTTTGGTTTTAAAGATTACTTTATGGAGTTCTCTAATTTTCAAGAGCTTTGCATATTTAGGTGCAAATAATAATGTGTTTGTGTCCTCTGGTGTTTACATCTGACTAACTGCATGACGGTTGTGCGTCCCTAAGCAAACCCTAGACAGCGGGCGGATCGGGATCGCGGCCCAGGCTCTGGGCATTGCTCAGGCGTCTCTGGACTGCGCCGCCGACTACGCACACAAGAGGACCGCCTTCGGAGCGCCCATTGGCAAGCTGCAGGCCATCCAGGCAAGACCAGTTGCTCTCAAACAGAACCGCATGCTGGATTTCCTGCTAAAGGCAGAGCTAGAGCTGGTTTTAGTCTGATTCATTTCAGTTTAGTGTGTTACCGGGTAAAATCAGACTTTGGAGAAAACAGAAGTTCAGTTTAGGAGTTTATAAACACAGAATCTTAATACAATTTCTTAATTCCCTCAGACTGAACTCTTGTTTTTCTCTGTGTTGACCTGATGCAGTTTAAACTGGCTGACATGGCCGTGGCCTTAGAGAGCGCCCGCCTGCTCACCTGGAAAGCTTCACTCCTCCGAGACGCAAAGAAAGCCTTCACCAAGGTAAACTGTGGCCCTCTGCACAACGAATGGAACACACTCAACATTTCAATCTGACGTCATTCAGACATTTCCTCATCATTTATTGTCCTTTGCTCTCATGTCACAAAGTTTAACTCCTAAAGAGATTAGATGCAGCAATAACTCAACTAAAGTGGGACACAGGTGAATCATGTTGTAGGTTTCTTCACTTTAAGTCAGTTTACTACGTTACAAACATCTCAAGGACTTTACAGGACAAATGGATTCAATTAATCTACAGAATCAGTTCAGTTCTGATCATAAAAACAGGTTAAAACTCTGCTTCATACGTAATAATTTGATCCTGTGGTAATATTCACTTTATTACACCAACTGGTAAAAGGTTTCTCTCTGACGAAACATTTGCAACAATCACTTATACTAAGCATGTATGTGGTGACAGTGGAAAGGACTCATTTTAATTGAAAACTGTATAGCCTACTGACAAAATAAGCTACATTTTCTATTCAAAAGTCCTTTTTGCTGCTAAAGTATTGAATAAATACACGTATGAGCTCAACGACAAAAATATGTAGTGTTTTTAATTTGTTATTCAACCATCAGATTGGTGCAAAATGCGATTATGTGTTGGGAACATCTGTGCTGCTGCAACATGTTTAGCATTCAGATGCTATTTTAGACCTGAAAGCGATGCTAACTCTTTTTAGCACAACTTGTGTTCACCAGCATCCAAGCAAATCATTTTTAAGCAAGAATTGTCTCACTGTGGACCAAGAGAAGCAGCTTTGTCATCCGTTACTTTGCTATTTCAACTGACGATGTAGCATTTATGTTAAATTTAAGGGACGTACCAGAAACCACAAAGACAAAGATTCCGGCCAGAACCTTTCTATGTTTTTAAAATAATAATTAAATTACAGCGAGTTTAAAATTTATGTAATTGATTAAAAAAAAATTTACATCTTAAAGTCCCGATTAAAAAAAATCTATGAAAGAAATCCACAAACATATAGGATCAAATTTATATTTATTTACTTTGGGGATTAGTTTATTTAATATAGTTCTTGTGTCTTGTTTTGCAGGATATAAAAAAAATCAATAAACAAACCAAAAATAAAAACATTCAGTGATCAAACCAGTTCAGGTCACAGGAACCACATAAATAGTTGATTATTGTTACATCTCTGAGTGACGGACATTTCTCTGACGGTTTTGTCCCACAGGAAGCAGCCATGGCCAAACTGGCGGCGTCTGAGGCCGCCACTTTCTGCTCCCATCAGGTAAGGAAACGGCAAACGGAGGACTGGAGCAGAACTGAAGCGGTGGTCGGTGTAAAACCTTGCTCTGTGTTGTGACTCAGGCCATCCAGATCCTGGGCGGGATGGGCTACGTGACGGACATGCCCGCTGAGAGACACTACCGCGACGCCCGCATCACAGAGATCTATGAGGGCACCAGCGAGATCCAGAGGCTGGTCATCGCCGGTCAGATCCTGAAGGAATACAAGTCATAGGAGCTCTTCTGCACTAAATGGACACTTTATCCTGGATGAAATGCAGTTTTCTAGTTGTTTTTTTTTTTTTTTTGGTTTGTTTCTTTGTTTTCCAGTAAAGGCCTTTTTGTTGACTTTAGCTGAGGCTTGAAGAGAAGATTCAGGTGGTTTTAAACCAGCAAGATATTCTGGCATTGATTGAAACACACTGGAAATTAAATAAGAGCTTTACTGGCCAGTTCTTAAAATATTTAAAATCCGGGCATCTTTTCTCCAAATCTCATATTCTAAGTGCAGAGGTTTCTGGGTTTATGTTGACATTCTGTTCCAAACCATTCCCAGAATCTTATTTTTATTTTTTTTTCCACTGCTCATCATGTGCCATTCAGAGGTCCGACCACCAGGGGGCGACTGAGAGCCTTCGTGCGTCTTGACCCATTTCTGCATCCTAACATCAGGAGCGGTTGTGTAATAGGAACAGTGTGATCACACTTGCAGATCATCAGAATGTTTAGTTCTCTGCTGCGTTAAAGACGCTCTAATTGAAACAGTTTTGATTCATTATCTGAAGGTGTGTGTGATGACACACCGTGTGTTTGCCTCACACGCCTTTCAGCGCTCAGCATGTACATATTTGATTGTAATTTATTATGTGCAGGTGTTAATAAAAACACATTGGTTTGAGCTTGGAACGATGGTGGGAAGAAGCAGCTCGTGTGTGTGTGTGTGTGTGTGTGTGCGCAATCTGCCGCCTACTTTGCTGTCCCCTGTGTGTGTGTGTGTTTACTCCTTTCCTCTCTGTTACTCCATGTGAAGGCTCTGACTCCTGATCTAGACCGAGATTGCGGATGCTGGAATGGCTCCCTGCTGATTGTGCTGACGATAGGGAGCATTGTTCGCTGCAGCCGCGCCGCTTGTTTACTGCGTGTGAAACGCCGACTTGATTAACCGAACCTCAGTTTAATAGTCCTACTTATTTCACATACAAACAGGAGCTTTTACACAGGCACTTATGGGCAGTGTTGTATAAAGTACTCAAAAAATGTACTTAAGTAAAAGTACAAATACACAGACAAAAATGTACTCTAGTAAAAGTAAAAGTACCACATTAATATTTTTACTTGAGTAAAAGTCAAAAAGTACTGGCTTTTA
>CAEFZX010025851.1:0-10447 GCA_903066825.1 Alfaro cultratus
ATAGCGGCTCCACAGGTTCAGTGGTTCACCACAGCCATTCAGTTTGAATCCAAAGCCTCCCAGACTGCAGCTGTTACTTTTCTCTTTTAAACCTGCGTTTCTCCAGCTCACTCCTCCTCACTGGACTCTGTGATAGGAGACCAGGAGCCCAGCAGGTAACTGAGGTAATGGCAACATGGTGACGGGAGACACTGCTGCTCCATCTCCATTCATTTGTATGGAGTTTGTGCAGTGAGACGACAGACAGACAAGCAAACAGCGTGGCGTAATTCGCTCATGTGAAATTTTGTCACACCAGAAAGTTGGAAATACTTTAATCTCAGAATTCTGAGATTAAAGTCAGGTCATAATTCTCTTTTTTCTCAGTGGTCAATATGAGTTAGTATTACTTAATATAAATTAAGTTTACTTACTCACTAAACAAAGCAAAGCAATCTTCAGCTTACTTTGCTTAATTTTTTTGAAGCAACGAGTTTGCGTAATTTAAAAATTTTTTAATCTTCTTGTGATCTGATTGTCCTTACAGGGGCACTATTATGCATCTTCCAGCCTCTTACACTGTAAAATCTAAGTAGTTCACCTTACTTAAGGCCTTATAGGAGGATCAGTGAGTAGTAATGCTTTCATTAGCAGAATTTTCACAGAAAATATTTAACATTACTTGAATATTAGGGTAAGACTAAACAAATGGAAAATAAATACAAGCTCATAATTAAAGATTAATCTAACAGTTCTACAGTAAAACATAACTGATATTCTCACAGCATGAACCTATCTTGTCATAACTGTCTTCATAACACACTGCTTGATGTGCTTTTTACAGACATTAATGTTAACTCAAAACTTTCATTATTTTAAGCGTAGATGTTAAAAAATACAGCAGTGAAATTGAACAGGGTTCGAATTTACACGAAACTCATTAAATGATGGAGTGTAAGAAATTAATAAAGACACCACTAATGAGACAGGAGTTTTTCTTCTATGTATAGCTGGAGCCAGTACTGAACAGTTTAGGACAGTGGTCCCCAAACTACGGCCCGCGGGCCGGACATTTGGTCCGGCCCCCTGAACAATACGAGAGAGTATTTTAATAAACCATAAGCCGCTACTTTTTTCCTACACTTTGAACCATGCGGCCCGGTGCAGCTTTTCTGTGTATTTTTTTTTTCTTCAACTGCCAGGGGGCGCTACAGCAGGAAGTGAATCATTGGAAGTCAAAATTGGAAATCAAAGAAGAAAGTGCTAATTTTCGATGCACGACGGAGAAATTTCTTCAAACTCACATGATGCAGCTTTTAAGTTGAGGGCTATCGATCCGGCAGTACAGGAGGGAAATAGAGCCGCTGGTTCGGAGTTGGAGACGGAGGGCTGCGTCCTTAAATCCAGCAGCTTTATCAGGACGCTCTCCTCTGCTGGGGGAGCACTTTTTTCAGTAACCAGTAATCTAACGCGTTGCTATTTCAAATCCAGTAGTCAGACTACAGTTACTTATCAAAATCACTTTGCGTTACAACCTTCTTTTGTTATTTAATTGTATTTCCTCTACGCGTCTTGTCGACTGACCGACGTCTCTATGCGACAGAAATGTAACAATGGAGGGAGATGCGCATTTTGTTGGTGGAAAAACAGGAACTATTTTGAGTTTCTGTCGCCAAGTCTGATTATTATAAGCGGCTGTGGGCTTTTTTTTGTTGTTGTTGTTTTAAGTTGCTTGCACATTTAACGAGTCGCGGGTTTCGCCTTTTTAGGCTCGTTTTTTAACATGAAGTTGCTTATTGGGCCTGGAAATAAGCAGAGATTCATAATAAATCCCAGAATTTGTCTGACATCCAGTTAGTTCATTTTCCGGATGATCCGTCCCGCTGTGTCTTTGTTAATGTCAAGTTAATATATTACCTGTGAATGACGTCGAGCTTCGCTTTGCGCTCCAGAAAACTGCAAACATCGAGACTAATATGAACAGCGCAATAAACGTGAAAACAGCCACTAATGAACGAGTCCGTAAAGTTGTGCAACTAAACGCCATTATAATAATTAATATTAAAATAAGTGTCACAAATCTGTGCAGCAGCCATCTGAGTTGTGGAGCCCCAGGAGGAGATCTGTGCGTTGCGCTCTGATACCAAATGCAGAGCCGTAACGCAGAACCTGGAGGCTGGGGGTAGGGGGGAGGAGGAGGGTTTAAAATCCTTCTTAGAGTTTTCCAGACAACAGTGGACCACACAAAAACATGCATAAATTACTAAAGTTTTTTTTGGTACTGTTGTAACCATTAAACAATCTCCCCTTCAGTTCAACCTTAAAAGTAGAGACACATTGTTGATGTTACTATTATAAAATAACTTACAATTAAATATTGGCAAAAATCAATGTCATTTTCACAGGTGGTGGAGCGTTGTTGTTAGCAGCTGCTGATAGTAACTAAAAAGGTTACTTTTAATGTAACTTAGTTACTTTCCAAATCAAGTAGTCAGTAATCTAACTAGTTACTTTTTCAAGGAGTAATCAGTAATCTGATTAAAGTTACTTTTACAAAGTAACTATGCCATCACTGCTCATATATGTACGTTTCCAGTTTTTTTCAAAACATTTGTAACTGCAGCTTATAGTATGGTGCGCTCTATAGTCCGGCAAATACGGTATGTGTATTTGTATTTGATAATAAAGTTGGACTTTTGCAATAAGATGTTCCTTAGTTATGAACTTTTTTCATTATTAACTATTAGTTATTCTGCTCTGACAACTAAGCTGAACTTGGACCTGTTAAGATTGTGCACGGCACAACAGAAAGTTTATGTTCCATGGACTTTTTTTATGTGAAGAACCCAGAGAGTGTTATTGGGTTATTTACTTCATAAATAGTGTTATTTTCCTGACTTTTTTTCTGTGAAGAATCCAGAAAAGCTTATTTGATTGTGCTTTCTGGAAAACAATAAATTTTACGTTTAGGCACTTTTGCAATCGTCACACATTTTCTGTTACAAACTGACCCCGGCCCCCCATCGGAGAAGGGAACAGTTATGTGGCCCTCACAGGTAAAAGTTTGGGGACCCCTGGTTTAGGATTATGTCATCAACACCTGAATTATTAAACAGCAGGATGCATGATGTACCTTGTTATGTCCTCTGACAACTGGGCTGGATCCGGTGGGTAAAATTTCACATTAAAAGTGAAATTATAATTGGCCCCTGAAGAACAAAATCCAGAGTGATTTGGAATAAGTATATAATAATGCAAAGAAGTCAAAACACAATCCGCAATTTATTTGTATATTTAACTCACCTTGCACCTGCCTACGAATCTCTTTTGTCAAATCCATCCAAATCTGTCAGCACAAAAGAAGAATGTATCATGTCTATTAAATCTCCATGAATACAATGATCTCAGGTTCATTTATTCAATAAATGATGCTCTTTTGTATGAATGGAGTAGAAAAAGAATGTTAGATTTATGATAAGTGCGCTCACCTTCATAGTGGGGGTCTCCCAGATGGCCAGGCCATAATAGTCTTTTTCCAGAAGGTTAAGGTGATCACATACTTTCATGAACAGCTCCTGGCCTTTTGCATGTTTCTAACATATTTGCAAACATGGAAAGACAATGACAGTCATGCTCAAATACATCTAATCTCATTAACAAATTAGATTTTGTGTACTGCAAAGCACTAAGAAGACTTCATTAAGAGAAAGGAATATTTTAAATTTAATCAGAAGAGTTTTAATTTAAACAGATTTTGCTCCAATTTTTGCTAGATATGCTTTACCTACCTCGGTGTAAATCTGCACTTCGCACTACTTGTTATGAATCACACTGGGACATTAAAGGTCATCCAATTTGTGATGGAAAGGAGAGGATGTAATCTCATCTATTTTTGTGCAAATATAGTGTATGCTGTTATAGTTTTCCAAGTCAAAAGTAACCAATCAGAGCCAGGAGGAGAGTCTGAATGCAGTCAAACAATGCTACTCAATGTACTATTGGTGGAGAAAACAACTCTGGAAAACCATTTATCCACCATCATCGGTGGCCATGCTAACTAGCCTTAGTTCGTGAACCAACTTTACCATAGCAGAGAACAAGTGGGTGGTGGAGCAATGATTGACAGCACTAAGACACTCCTCCTTGCTCTGGTGACTGAGAGGTGTATTTCTGCAGATTTTTTTTTCACAGATTATTGTAGTCTGACATAATGGTCAGTTTAACAAATATGTAAAAAAAAAAAAATTTTATAGAAGTTACTGCAGCTTTAAATCTTGGTGTTCTTTATTAGTAATTATCTGAGTCTATTCTCAAAAAGCATTCTTTATTTTTAAAAACATTATTTTTGCTTTTATGTTTTTACGGTTTATACACATGACATCATTGGAAATCAGTGCTGCTCACATTCCTAATGCTGTTTGGTGTACCCAGAATTGGTAAGTCACTGTAGTGAATGGATGTTAGCTGTTGTACTATTGTGCCCTGAACTTTTTACGTTTACTTATTTATACGAGGTTTAGACAGCATGTGTTTAGAAATGTCAGAGAACAGCATGACAGCCTTTCTGCACTGCAGTATAACCCAACTAACAGAGATAAAGCATTTTTTACAGATAAAACCAGTAACTATAGCACCACATACGTTTCTATACAGTTACTGGGATACAGTCTGATTTTGGACCAACAAAGACTAATTAAATTTTTATATAACAAATAAAATAACTGACTGTCAAAAGCAGCAACAACAATAAAAATCTTACACTTTGCTTAAAAGTGTAAGATTTTAAGCAAAGCTCTAAGGGGGAAAAAATCCTTACATCCAACTCGCACTCAAACAGAGCATCATCCAGCAGTGTGACTTTGATCTGCAGTGTCTTTGGTCGGCGTGGAGCTCTGGGTGTCTTGGCCTCCTCCTCTGTTGTTTTCTCCTTATCTTCCGTATCCTTTCTTCCAGAACCAAATTCCTTCTCTTTGTCCTCCTCCTTGTCCAGAACCACTGCCTCTCCCTTTTGATCATTCTTGTCCTTCACCTTTCCAGTCATGTCCTCAGCTGTATCTTTCTTTTCGGCCTGAAGAGCCTGACAAATTAATTTTAATGATGGTATCACACTCTGTTCTAAATTCTTAAATAATTTGTTTGTAGGCAGCTTTACAGGTTTCTTCAGGGGCTGAGCTAAACTAAACTAATGAAGTGTAATGGATGAACATATAGAAACAATTCAGCTTATGGCTAATAATATGCATACTTCATCCAAGTAGTATGTTTCTTCTGGAATAAATTATAAACTGGAAGTTACAGAAAGCATGAGGGTCAAATTAATGTTCTACCTTTAAAGAAGAATATTAAAAAATCTGTATTTTAGTCAGTTTCATAAACATCTGGTTTATTTTGGCAGAAACGTATATTATCACATTTTATAAAGGAGCTAGATAACAATGAATTTAGCTAATAAATCAGAAAAACTGAAATTAATTTAAACTTAAAGTGCTGTCTAAGTTTTGTTTATGAAAGTCAAATGTTTCAGATCAAATTAATTTTATGTTTAGACAAAAGAAAAGAACCCTATGTTAAAACAAAATATACATTTTATCACAGGGAAAAAAGATATCCAACAAGCTGGTCCTACATAAAAAAAGAAATGACTCCAAACCTAATAAGTGATTGTGCCACCCTTGGCAGACACGACCACCATCAACAGTTCATGACACTTATTAATATGAATTAATACAGTGGTGAATTAATTCTGCCACACTGCATGGTTTTAGAACAAGTGGGTAGTTGCTACTCCATGTCAAGGGGAGTCCAAACTTTGACTAGGCTAGGCCAATCCAAAACTCTCTGTTGTTTTTCAGAGATGGATGTTTGCCACACTAAATAAGCTACATAAGTCGGAATTGAATGCCAAATCGTTTCCTTCAGTTTTCTGCTAGAGAGAAGAATTCATGGATCTGTCACAAGATCCTGAAGAAGTTCAGCAGAACCACACCATCACTCTATCATCACCATGTTTGATTAGTGGTCTGATGTTCTTTTTCTGAAATTCTTTACGTGTTTTACTCCACCTCCAAAATGCAAACAAATCCTCCAAAAATTCTAGATTTGTCCCATCAGCCCACAGAATATTTTCTAAAACATCTCTGCTGTTTTATGGAACGGTGAAATCTTTATGAAACCTTTATTTAAATTGTTGATCATCGTTAGTTCTGGCATTTCAATTCCCCCATAGATCACATTTTTGTCCAATCTGGTTCTTTTTATCACTGAGTCATGTATCGGTGTTCAATAGATGTAGGGGAGGCGTGTCCTCCTTTAAATGTTGTTCTGTGTTCTTTGTGTGACATCCTGAATGTGTAATCAGTATAGGTTCAACCCTGTTCGATATTGTCTGCATAGTGACAATGAAACCCTCAAATTTTGTTCGTAATTTTATAAGGTTGGAGTAGAACCATTTGATCAAGGAACTAAATCACTATAAAAAACTGTTTAGTGCCTTATATTAAAATTTAAGATCTAAAACATCTGTAAGAGAGCAAATGCATTTTCACAGCTTACCTGAACGTCTGCACTGCTGACTGAATGTTGGTCCAACGCAACCTCTCCCTCTATTTTCAATTCAGGTTCAGGATCAGCAATAGGAGCTTTAGCTTCATCTTCCTCATCCTCTCTCTGTCCCCCCTCACTGTCAGACTGTGAACGCCGTTTAAGGAGGGAAGAGAATAGGCGAGAGAGACCACGGCTGGTAGAATTTTGATTTTGAGGCTGGAGGTTGTCATCCTCATGAGAATGCAGCTGAGAATCTTGGCCAGCTTCTTCCTGCTTTGGCTTTTTCTGGTGACTTTCCACTTCATCTGTGGTCATGGCAACAGCTGTTAAATTACATAAAAGTATAAAATTAAAACCAACAATGTCAAAATTTATAAGATAAAACATAAAAATAAATAGATTAAAATTAGTTTGCACTGTTGGGAACTGGAGTTGTTGGTTTTTCTTTGTGGGGAGGGGGGTTCTGTTTGCCTGCTGCTTCCACCTTCATCCACCAGATGGTGTTAGAGGCTGCACACCTGGAGGGGTGTGAACACTGACTCTGCCAGCACACCTGTGTTTCATCATCCAATTATCCTGGAGCTTAAGAGGAGCAGACTACCAGCACTTCAGCGCCTGAGTGTTTGCCAGTAAAGGTACTCTGAGTCCCCTGAGTTAGCGCTCTGTGTTTTCTCCTTAGAAGATCAAATAGTAATTGATTCTTGTTGCCTTTTTCTCTCAGGTGATTCCTCGTGACTAGTGATGGCCAAATGAAGCCTCATGGAGCAATGAAGCTTCCTGGCCCATTGCTTTGCCCAAAGGTTCATTACTCGGTGGTTCATTTATTTCTTACTAGTGACATCTGCTGTTGAAACTGTGACAGCCTTGTCACTCAGAAAGACATGCTTAAAAAATTAGTAAATGAAGTATTGTCACAAAGTTTTTGTCAAACTCGTGTTTATTAACAGGAGAGTCAATTAAATCCTGTTTAACTAATCTTTTTTAGTTAATATAAGTATTTGCAGCCAATCCTGGTATATGTTGACTGTCAGTGGCTGTTTTCTTTTGTCATTGACTGATTTGACAATAAAGACATTTGATGTTTTAGTGTATTCAGAGTGCAGTGCTTGTTGGGGCAGACCGTATTCTTTGAGTTTTGATTTGCCTCCTGAAAAACTAAAATTCTCTTCTTCTTGGATTCCTACTGGCTCTCTGATCTGATTCCATATATTTTTACTCTTCAGGCCAGAATTTGACTCTTCCAACAGCTTTAAGTCTATTTCTGCTGTGCAAGACTGATATATCTTTGCAGAACAAAGAAATAGTGGAAATAATTTCAAGAAGGTCAGAATTTTGGAAGTGAAGGTGTTCATTATTTTTATTTAAGAATCTTGTGAGCGATCATCTCAAAGTCTTCCCAGATGTCAGATTATTTTCTTCTTGCTGGCTCCGTTTCAGTCAAGTTTATTTGTGAAGCACATTTCAGCAGCAATGTAGTTTCAAAGTGCTTTACATAATAAAAAACACACAAATATAAAGTCACAAAATATACTATAATCAACAATTGAGAAAACAGGTAACAAACATTACATTTTGATGAGTCCCATCATCAAAATCATTAATACACATGAACTATAAGAGGTTCCCTTTATTTCGGCCACTACTGAAGACAAATTCTCCTCTGAGAGAATTTGTCTCTCAGAGGATCACATCAATTCTCCTCTGATGTGATCAAATACAATAACCCATGAAGAAACACGGCTCATCACGCTTTTATTTTGAAAACCGACACGCAAAATGAAGCAGTCATGTGACCCATGATATGGGAGGCTTCATTTGTTGCCAGTCACGTGATTTTCAGCAAGATGACACAGGCCTCGAAGCGAGGCTTCATCTGACATGCCCCCTTTTTACTCGGTACATTACTCGAAGCCTGGTTCAGATGGACCATGACTACTCGTGACGCCTTGGAAGTTTCCCTGTGAAACCCTAGACCTGGCATTGGATTTCCTCCCTCGTAGTTACCCACTGGTTGCCCAAGTCCCTTTTTGGCCTGTGCAGATTAAACATAAATCGATTTCCCAGCTAGCAGTCGGCTTTCTCCTCTATTCTCCTCCATGCCTGATCTTACCTGTACCCCCTCCACCGCGGCCTCCACGTCATCAACCCAGAACTTACTCAGCTGAGATCTCTCTGGAACCTGGATCATCTCAAAGACACCCACGAAGAGACCAAAACCACAAACCCGCAGTTTCCCCTCTTCCTGGTGGAAATGATCTTCAACTCAAGTAAGATCAGTCTAATTTCTCTGGAAGTTCCCATTTCAGAAAACCTCAAAACTCACAATCTCTTTTTGCTGCTCTTCAGTGTGCAGACGATCCCGTGTGCTTACCCCAAGGACCAGACCCACTCAATCAACCTTTTCATATTCTTTAAATAAACTTTATTTATCTGATTTCCTGTTCTCCTGGTGGTGTTCTGTATGTGGGTTAGGAAACTGGAACCCATCATAACATACTTCACTTTTACAGACATTTTTGCAGACAGGAGTGCTCTAATCTCTCTTTTAAGTCATAATAATTACTTCTGTCAAGCTGTTGTGTGGATGAGCCAAGTGATTGGCGCTGTGACATTGTTGTAGCTCCTGTTGGAAATATTATTTTAATTAAGTTTAAATTTAGCACATGTTGAAATATTAGACAGATCATGACTGTTTTGAGTAGGCCTCAATTTAGGTTAGATTTAGTTTCATGGTTTAATCAATACATAACTTAATCAGTAGAACATTTTTCTTAGATATAATGAATACGATTTGATTAAAATTAGTCTAATCAGTAGTTTTTATATTAGATTATAGTCTTAGGAAGTATATGTCATATATTCATCTGAAAATGTTTTAATTCATTATAAACCAAAGAAGTTAACACTAATCAGAAAATATTGAATGTAACGGATGTTTTGGTATTGAAACTGCTCATGTCTGTTTTAAAAGTTTGAAGATATTAGATGAAAAGAGTGCTAATTTTTATAGTCAAAATCTGTTTGATGCCCTGTGTCAGAGGAGAGGTCAGCAGAGCTCTGTGCGGTTCAGGAACCAGATGAAATAAAAAACACAGATAGCTGACAAACTTTGGTCCCGCTTTCTTGAGTAAAATGTTTCTGTATCTATTGTTCGTGCCCTGGGAAAAAGTGCAGGGAGGACAGCTTAGTCAGCGATGAATTCATCCCTTGGCCTTGGTAACACCTGAATGGTGTACAAACAGCAACATGTCATTACGGCTGTTTGAGTCCACCTCTAAACTGTACGTTAGAACACATCAGACAGTAGAAATACGCCTTGATATAAAAATAATTGAGCTAAAACAGCTAGTCAGATCATTGGGGTAGAACTGTCTTAACTGCCAAACGTAGTGGTATCTGAAGGCGCGTCTTTGTATTTTTGGGACTATATGCCGGTACTTTTTTCCCACGGTTTGAACCATTCGGCTTATAGCCCAATGCAGCTTTGCTGTGGACTTTTCTTCATCCACCAGGGGGCTCTTTAGTAGGAAGTGAATCATTGGAACTCAAAATTGGAAATCAAAGAAGAAAGTGCTGATTTTCATTTAGAACAAGCACAAGCTAGCAGCAGGCATGACGGAGAAATGTTTTCAAACTCATACCCACTCATCCTGGAACCAACACAAAGAACTTCATATGATGACTCTTTTAAGTTGAAATCTATCAATCTGGCAGTACAGATCGATAGCCGCTGCACGTAAGCTTGGTTGGCGTGAACAAATCTATGCCCTCTGCTGCGTCCTTGAGGAAACACCACTACAAAAGGAAGGTGGAGGATCACTTTTCCAACTCCAACCCCCGACGTATGAGGCAAGGCCTTCAGATTCTCACAAACTACAAGAACCCCAACACCTCCCCCGCCTCCTCGGATGTCTCCTTCCTCAAC